>PVKE010040901.1:0-14400 GCA_004027555.1 Craseonycteris thonglongyai | reverse complement strand
ACATCTTTAAAGATCAAAGTTTTCAGGTTTTTTGGGTAGATGCCCAGTAGAGGGATGGCTGGGTCATATGGTAATTCCATTCGTAACGTTTTGAGGAATCTCCATACAGCCTTCCATAGTGGCTGTACCAGTTTACATTCCCACCAGCAGTGTATGAGGGTTCCTTTTTGTCCACAGCCTCTCCAGCACTTGTTATCCCTTGTCTTGTGGATTATAGCCATTCTAACAGGTGTCAGATGGTATCTCATTGTGGTTTTTATTTGCATCTCCCTAATTGCTAGTGAAGTGGAGCATGTTTTCATGTATCTGTTGGCCATATGTATGCGAAGGACCCTTTGATTACGACTGTGTCCCGCGTCCGGGGCTCCCGTCCTCGGCCCCCACCCGGGCTGCTAGGTAGCGACCCCTGCGCGGTTAGAGCCGCCTGCAGTAACCGCGCCTCGGTGCGGGCGCGGCGCGCGGGGGCGCCGGGGACGCGGAGCCCAGGCGCGCCCAGCTCCTCGGGGGCGGACAGAGTCCCCGGCAACGTGCGGTCGTGTGGCAGGCGCGGCCCGGGGGCTCTGCGCCGGCTCTACTGCAGCCCCGAGCGGGGGGCACCGGGCCTGACTCCGCTGGGGCTTGCGGGCACGAAAGCGGCTCCGCGTGGCCGGAGCGCGCGCCTGGGCCTGGAGTGGAAGGGCAGCCTGGAGGCTGAGGGCTTTGAAGGCCGGCCTGGGCGGGTGGGCTTGATCCCCGGGAGCGCTGGGAAGGGTGCGACAGCGTCACATCTGTCCTGATTAGAAACTTCACTGCGATGAGCATCAAGACGGGGACAGTGGGGAGGGAGAGGAGGGCCGAGGCGAGATCGCGCAGGCTTCCAACCCGGTCCAAGCACGCCGACACCGGATCAAGCCGAAGAGGCGACCGAGGTTGGATCAGGGCTCCACTGCCTTCTGGCTAGGTGACCCTGGCGGCTGGGGGAGCCCTCTCTGAGCCCATCTCTTCATCTATAAAATGGGTGTCCCCTCCGAGGGGTGGCTGAGAACGTGAGCGAAATATTACATGATGCTTAGTACTGGCACCTGGCAGGAAGCCAGCTTAGCAAATTGCCAACTTAAAAAATAAAACTAAAAATAACGCGCATGCTGCTGAAGGTAGGGAAGCCAATGCTGGCTTCCTATGTTTCCTGCTTTCTGGAAAGCAGTTGGCAAGGATCCATCAAGACTCTTGAATGTGTTCTGCCCTTTGACCTGGTAACCCCACTTGTAGGAATCTTGCCCAAGAAAATAACCAGAAACGAGTGTTCTTTTTTTGTTTTTTTTTTTAAAGATTTATTTTTATTGTTTTTGAAAGAGAGAGAGAGATACAGAGAGATACAGAGAGAAGGGGGAGGGCCCAGAACAGTCTCCATAGTTGCACATCATTGGTTTTTCCACATAGTTTCATCCCATAGGTGGGTGGGGCTGCACAGGGCAGGAGCTGGGCCGGGGTCTCGCCCAGGTGAGAACCAAATGGGGGGGCACTCCCCAGCTCAGCACATGGGTCCGCATAGGCCGGGGCCAGGATTCGATCCTTGATCCCCGGGGCTGCAAAGTGAGCGCCTAACCCACTGAGCCATCCCGGCTTCCCCAGAAATGAGTGTTTTAAAAGCCAGCAGGTCATTTAGAGAAACACTATAATAGCTGTCTGGAAAATAATCAACTTTAGGGGAACAGCTAAATAAATCATTGTGTCTGCTTCTCAAGGAATAGCATACAGCCATCAGAAATTATGTTTTCAAAGGGTATTTAAATACTCTCAATATGATGCAGAGTGAACTCAGCGGGTTACAAAACTGTGTACACATTATGAACCTGGTTTTGAAAAGAATAAATATATGCATGTAGTTGGTTTATGGGGGATTTTCACTTTATTTTTTTTCTTTCTGGTTTATTTTGATGAGTTTGAATGAGTTTATCATGGGGAGGAAGTAAACCTTTTAAAAAATGTATATGACCTTGTGCTGCCTCCTTGAAGAACAGATAAGATAATGGATAGGAATGTTCTGGGGACACTGTTTGGGGTTAGATTTATGTTAATTGCTTTTTTTTTTTATATATATATATTTTTATTCATTTATTTATTTTTGACAGAGAGAGAGAGAGAGAGAGAGAGAAAGAGAACTGAACTGGGGAAGCTCCCAGTTCAGCACATGGTTCCGCACGGGCCGGGGCCGGGATTCGATCCTCGGCGCTACAAAGTGAGCGCTTAACCCACTGAGCCATCCCGGCTTCCCCTTTTTTTTTTTAAAGATCCATTTACTGTTCTTGACAGAGAGAGAGATACAGATAGAGAAAAGGGGGAGGGCCCAGAACAGCCTCCACAGCTGCACATCATTGGTTTTTCCACACAGTTTGATTCCACAGGTGGGCGCAAGGCTGCACAGGGCAGGAACTGGGCCGGGGCCTTGCCCCGGCGAGAACCGAACTGGGGGCACTCCCCAGCTCAGCACATGGGTCCACACGGGCCGGGGCCGGGAATCAATCCTCGATCCCGGGACTGCAAAGTGAGCGCCCAACCCACTGAGCCATCCCGGCTTCCCAAAATTTTTGTAATGGAGTTTGTTCTTTTTCTCATGAGTTTTGTGTCATGCTTTAATCTCAGTAATTTTTTTTTAAGTATATGTTTAGTTATTTATTTACTTTTGATAGAGAGAGATACAGAGAGAGAACTGAACTGGGGTAGCTCCCAGTTCAGCATTTGGTTCCACACGGGCCGGGGCCGGGATTTGATCCCCAGTCCCAGGCGCTGCAAAGTGAGCTCTTAACCCACTGAGCCATCCCAGCTTCCCCTGTTAATTGCTTTTAATCAATCCCTTGTAGGCAAAGCCCCCCAAAGGATTATGTTTGGAAGAAGAAGAAAGGCCCCATCTCTTTGCATCCCAAATGAAGTCTGAGGCTATAGCTTAATGTGGAGACTTCTTTCTTGACTCTAATTTGAAATGCACCTTTATCAGGAAATAAACTCTTAGGTGAATCTATGTCCAGATTTATTCTGCTCCAGAAATCTACCTGTCTTTTTCCATGATGCTATCACATAGTATGACTATTATAGTTTTGGAATATATTTTAATGCGTAATAACAAGAGCCCTTGATATTGTTATGCTTTATAATTTTTTTCTTTTTATCCACTTCATTAATCATCTTAGATTAATAAACCAAAATTTAAGTGTTTTGAATTTTTTTCTATCATTGCCTGTTTTTTCTCTTTTATAATTTGTTGTCATTTTATTATAGTAACACTTTTTCCTACTTTCTTAGATTTAATATGCTGTTTTCTTTCTAGTTTCTTTTTTCTTTTTCTTTTTGCCAATAACCAATTTTGTAAATACTTTCAGGTAAATTACAGAATAATTTTTGTCAAAATGATTTTTCTCCTTCCCCCTCAAAAAAAATCTCATCAGAATTGCAGTTGATGTTGCATGAAATGTGTTTAAATTGGAGAAGAGCTGACATCTTTACCCCAAGTTTTTCAATTTAAGAATGAGGTGAGGGGAAGCCGGGATGGCTCAGTGGGTTGAGCGCTCACTTTGCAGCCCCATGGACCGAGGATCGAATCCCGGCCCTGGCCCATTCGGACCCATGTGCTGAACTGGGGAGTGCCCCCCCATTTGGTTCTCACCGGGGTGGGACCCCAGCCCAGTTCCTGCCCTGTGCAGCCCCATGCCCACCTGTGGAAGGAAATTATGTGAAAAAACCAATGATTGTGCAACTGTGGAGACTGTTCTGGGCCCTCCCCCTTCTCTCTGTTTCTGTATCTCTCTCTCTGTCTGTCAAAAACAATAAAAATAAATCTTTAAAAAAAAGGAACAAAGTGAATGTCTGTTTATTCAAGCCTTGCGCAAGTTTCTTGACCCAGCCCCGGTGCTGTATTCATGGTGGCTTTAGTTGCTATTTTCCCTCTACACTTTCTAACCAGCTATTGATTATGGTGTCTTTATCTTGTAACCTGCTACCTCCTTACCTGATATTACATCTGCCCTTAGTAATGTCATATGCCCCTTGATGGCAAAAAGCAGCTGCTGAGGTGTCCCCATGTCCTCGGGACCCAGCCCAGAGCCTTGCACATCCCATTTACCTGGGAAAGGTTGATGAAATGAGTGAAGGCATGAATAAATGAATGACTCTGGGATGCAGTATCCTCCCCCCATTTTCGGGTTGGTGTTCATTGTAGCAGCTCTTCCCTCCTTGGCATCTATGCCCATCACTGCTCAGCCCATGGAGGCACCCAGCACAGCACACCAATGCAGGCAACTAAAGGAGCCCCCACCAGGCAGCCAGCTCAGAAATCCCAGGAACAGGCTGTGCTCAGCAATGGCTGTAGGTCAGACAAGACGCAGGAAGAAACAAAAGGCTGTACGCTTATCACGTGGCCTCCCCAGTAGCTGTCAACCACCTGTGCCTGTACCTATCAATAAAGGGGGTGGGGTTCGATAGGATGGACACAGCCTTGTTGTTGCTCTTTCCAGAATGACCTGGGGCAGGACCCCACCCAACTTAGGACCTTAGCATGGCTGTCTCTGCTAGACAGAACTGACTTGTGGGTAATAGGGTTTCCCTCCTTCCCTCCTCTTACCAGGTCCAGCTACAGGGGCTGCCTTCTGACCTCGGAAGAACCAAACTTTCCTTACAATGCTCCCCTTTGCCTCTCACACCTCACCAGGTCAGTTCCTGTCCAGTCTTCCCAGCTCAATTCAAACATCAGAAGGCCTTCCCTGATTACCGGATATGCCCTCAGGGCCCTCTGTCCACATGGGGAATCGGACAATCTGGGTCTCACGGGGGCCTGGAATTTCCCATTAACTGAGCCATCCAGGGACTGAGCTAGCCCCCAACCCAGGCCTCCGCACCCAGCTCCGCCTCTCCCACAAACCCCAGAGTATTTGCCATCCTTTCGCCTTCCCATCAAGCGCTGACACCCTCTGCTACCTTCACAGGACTGAAGTTTCTTCAGACAGTACAATGGTGATGATAATTATAATTACATCGTAGCTCTAATTATTCACTGTTCCAGGCACTGCTCTCATGTTTTAACTAAATTATTATAGCACTGAATCCTCCTTGCACAACCCTATGAGTTAGGTAATATTTTGTTTGTTCATTTATTTTGTTCTTTACATTCTGCGTGTAAGTGAGATCATATGGTATTTGTCTTTCTCAGTCTGACTTATTTCACTTAGCATAATACCCTCTAGGTCCATCCAAGTTGTCTCAAATGGTAAGATTTCACTCTGTTTTATGACCAAATAATATTCCACTATGGATAAGAGTTAGGTAATATTATTATCCCCTGCTCATGGGGAGCTCCTCACTATAAGATGGGGCACTGCCAACACAGATGCCTAGGCCATCAGTGCCTAAAAGCCCCTGGGAAATCTTGGTGCCCAGCCCCCAGCCATGCAGAGAAGGGCACTGCCTGTGCCCCAGCCCGGCTCAGCTGCACCATCAGCAGTGATCTTGCCCCAGACCAGTCCAGGTGCCATTATTCTGTGCACCTGGTCTGCTTACCTTGTCTTTCTCTCCCTAGTGAATCCACATTCTAGAAGGACATGTTCCACATCTTACTAACCTCTTCACCCCGCTATGTCTTGCTTGAGATCTGGCATGAAGTAACCACTGATCAATACCTGTTGAAGAATAAAGAAACAAATGAACGCAAAGGGCTCAGGTCCTGATCAGACTCAGTGACTAAATATAATAGATTGTCTGAGGAGCTGTACATGAAGGCCACTGCTTAATTCATTACAATCAGCATGTATTGAGAACCTACTGTATACACAACAGAAACCCTATCAGAGAGGGCTACTGCTTTATTTTATGTGCACTAAAAATATATAGGTTACAAGAGCTGGTGCAGTGTAGAATAGAAACACGGAAGTTCTGAGTCTTACCATCTCCATTCACAACTTCAGTCCATCATTTCCTGGCTTTGTGACCTTAGTCTCTTTCCCCATTAACCTCTTTGTGCCTCTGTTTCCTCATCTGTCAAAAGGGGCTAATAAGGGGAAGCCGGGATGGCTCAGTGGGTTAAGCGCTCACTTTGCACCGCCGGGGACCGGGGATCGAATCCCGGCCCCAGCCCATGCGGAACCATATGCTGAACTGGGAGCTCCCCCAGTTCAGTTCTCTCTCTCTCTCTCTCTCTCTCTCTCTCTCTCTCTGTCTAAAATAAAAAAATAAAAAATATATATTAAAAAAAAAAAAGGGGGCTAATAAAAACTTCTCCCTACTGAGTGCTGAATCTCTCAGCACAGTAACCAGGCTGAGAGGAAATGCCCAGTAAATTTTTCTGTTAATCTGCCCAGCACGGTTGGTGGTTAAAGTTTCTGGAGCTCCAGAGAGAACTGTCCCTCTCGGGTCCTCAAAGTAGAGGGTCGAAGCCATTTCTAAGACTCCTGTTTAATTCATTGGCCCTCAGGACCCCCAGCTTCTCAGTGTTTGGCTCTGAGAACTATCTGCAGTAGCACTCCTTCCATCCTCGCCAAAACCTGAGGCCAGGGTAAGTTTCTGATCCATTTGCTTTCTTATTCTATACCTTGACTTATACTGGGTCCTCTGTCCAGAACATCAACCCTTCTCTATACCCACAGTGGCATTTTATTCATCCATTCTTCAAGCTCAGCACAGCCATATTTAGCAGATCAGGGAACAAAACCAGGGCACTGCCAAATGGTGGCAAACTATGCAGCCATGAACAAGAAATATGACCAATCTGTTGGTCCTTATACTAAAGGATGTCCAAAAAAGCAAGTTGCATATAACAAGATATACCAGAGCTTCTCCAAGTTCGATGTGCACACAAATCTTCTGGGGTAGTTTGTTCTTATTAAATTCAGGTTATGACCCAGTGGGTCGTGAGTGGGGCCTGAGATTCTGTGTTTCTGAGCAGGTGATGTTCAGGCTGCTGGTGTGGCATCAGTAGTACAGCATACATAGTATGATTCCTCTTCTGTATAAACAAAATGAAACCAGAGAATCAACACTAAACTGTGAATAGTGATTATCTCTGGGTGGGAGGATGACCAGAAGCTATCAAGTACTGTGTAAAGTCTGATTTTTAGAATAAATTTCACTATCATAATTAGGAAAAACAACCCAGCCATGCTTTTACCCCTCTAGGCAGACATTGGCAAACTGTACCCCCTCCCCAAAGTAATGGCTCTACTCCTGGTTCACGTCTGCGCTCTCTGGTTCTCAGAGCATAATATCAGGCTGGCTTGGAGCAGCTGCTCAGGGTGTGTGTTGTGTATAGAGCCAATGCTCCAGCTATGGGCTGTTATCATCAGTGTCCTCAAAGCAGCGGTTTAATAAGAGTCTCCTGCGCACGAGGCCAGGGCCATGCCCTTCACAGGCATTCTGATCTATCATTATCCCCATTACCCAGATTAGATAACTGAGGCTTATAGACTTGGTGGGAACTAGATAATACAACTTGTCTAAGGCCCAGACCAGGCTCCTGATCTGCCTGTGGCTGGCTTCTTCTCATCGTTTAGGTCTCTTCTCAAATGTCACCTGCTCAGAGAACCCCCCACCCCCGATTCCTCCCAGGCTGAAGTGAACTTTTCCCACCCACACAGGTACCTCTTTGCACAATCCTCTTATTTCCTCCATCACTCTTAGTATAAACTATTTTCACTTTTGCTATTTCATTGATTTGTTTAGTCATTTACTGTCTGTGTCTGCCACCTGGATGTAAGATCTATGAAAGACCTTGTTCACTGATATATCTGCAGTGCCTAGGACAGGCCGGCTTATAGTTGGTGTGCAGTGAATATTTGTTGAATTCATGTTCTATATTTCTCCTAGAAATGGGGAAAGTGAGGGCCCAAGCGACATACCGGAGATAAATTAGTATGAGAGTCTAGAGTAAAAGGCAGTGTGGCTAAGTGGAACTCGGTCAGGAGACTGTAACCTTGGAGGACGCCCATTGTCTCTCTTCCCTATCTGTAAGATGAAGTGAGGCAGCCATGACCACTATCCAAAAGCCCCTGTACTAGGGAGTGAGACCATGACACATTCCAGAAATGGTATCTTCAGCGCAGCATACACGCCCCCAGAGACGGCCCAGGAGCCCCAAAACCCGCAGAAGAAGAAAACTACAATCCCCATAATGCCGCCGACTGCGCCTGCGCACGGCGGCCGGACTGCAGCGCCACGGGCGCCCCCTGGCGGAAGCCGGGTGCGGCGCTCCGCTCCGATCCTGAGGGGCGGGAGGCCGGCGGCGCAGGCAGTCGGAGCGCGCGGCTGCAGCGGCAGAGCAGCAGCCGGGAGCCGAAGCGGCGGCCACATCGCAGCCCGCGGGGGCCCGCCGCAACCATGGGCAATCGCGGCATGGAAGATCTCATCCCGCTGGTGAACCGGCTGCAGGACGCATTCTCCGCCATTGGCCAGAACGCGGACCTCGACCTGCCGCAGATCGCTGTGGTGGGCGGCCAGAGCGCGGGCAAGAGCTCAGTGCTGGAGAATTTCGTAGGCAGGTAGGAGCGGCGCGCTCCGGGGCGCGGACTCCCCGCCCCCGGGCCCCCTGGGCCTGCGCCCCCGGCCCCGACGGCGCCGCGCCCGCCAGCGTGCGCCCCATCCTGCTGGGGAGACAGCGCTGTGCCCGCGCGGGGCTGTGCCCCCCGCACCTCACAGGGGCACCGAGGGGCCTGGGACTCCCGGCGCCTCCCGGCACCGTCTGCAGGCGGCCCTTGGCCCCCGGAGCACCGCCCCCCGTGGGAATTCCTGGACGGTGGCAGGGGACACCCCTCCACCCCCCGGGAGAGGGCACGGCCCCGTGGGCACCGAGGACCAGGCGCAGCCTCCCCCCCGCACACACCTCTGCGGCTCCGGCCGCCATCCGTGCGCAGCGCGGCCGTGGGGGCGGGGATGAGGACGGCGAGGGAGGTGGGGAGACTCCGCTCCGGGGCCTCTCTGCGCGGCCGGCCCCCTGCTCTGCCGCCGCCTCAGGGTGACGGCGCCTGTCAGTGCCGCCCTCCCCTTGGCCTGTCAGAGGGCTCGTAATGGAGGGAGACGGCGGCGGAGGGCAGGGATGACTAAGACGGAGGCAGGGTGCCGGGAGGGGGGAGCCATTTGCAGAACCTAATCCTCCTCCTGCCGGTGACCCCGCAAGGCGCTGGGCGGGCCAGGTGGCAGGGAGCGGGGGGCAGCCGCAAAGACAAAAGGTCCTGGGGGGCGCGGGGCAGGCGCTGATCCCCACCCCCAGGCGGGCCCCAGGCGGGTGGCAGAGATGGCTTTCTGCGCGCCGAGAAGGAGAGAGAGGATGGCGCTGTTCTGGTGCTGGAGCCTGGATGGGAGGCTGGGCAAACTGAGAGGAGGCAGGATTGACACTGGCGTCCCCTCTGTCGCCGCCCTCTCTCCCCTTCTTCAGAAACCCTAGCTTTCTTCCAGTGACCTTCATGGCGAAGGAAGCAACCAGCATGTGGGAGAAAGAGGCAGAGGCCCCTCCCTCCAAGGGACAGCATTTCTGGGGAGAGACATCCTGGGTCCCAGTCAGGTTTTGCTGTGAAACTTCAGGCCAGTCACTTGCCCTCTCTGAGCTTCAGTTTCCCTTTTCTAATGTAGACAGTTGGACTGGATAGTTGTTCCTGCCCCTCCAATGACCTGGGAAGCCCCGTGCCAACTGTAGGGGGGCGAGGGGAGGGTTCTGACTGAAGTGATGTCTCTGGGATGTTGGAAAGCCATCGTGGGGGCGGCTGGGCCCATCTGGTTAGCAGAGGGGGAGACCGTCTGTCTCTGGGGGACTTCAGGAGGCTCCTAAAGAACCCTGTTCCTACTCACGTGACACCACCACCACCACCACCACCACCACCCCCAGAGCTGCAGACGCACAGGCAAGAGACACTCAGATGGGTGCCTTCCCCATGGCCCAGCAGTCAGCGAGGGGGTGGGGGTAGAGGGAGCCTGGAGACAATAAAGCCCTGAGGCCTTAGCTCGTAAAATGGCACTCGTGGGTATCCAGTGCTTTGCATTGTACAAACCATACTCCTACCTTCCGTCCACCGAATGTTTGCTCTGTGTGCTCTGGGTAAGGGTTGGAGGGGGAGGTAGCTCCCTTCTATTAAGCCCTTCCCATGTGCCCATGCCATGCTTCACAGGATGGCCCACAACAGCCCCATAAGGCAGACACCATGGTGCCCACCCTGCAGCTGAGGTTAGATGCCTTACCCAAGGTCACACAATGCTATTAGACTCCAAAGCCCGGGTTCCTGGTCTTGACCTTGCACAGCCTCTGAGAGCCAAGGCCTGCACTGGGCACAGGGATATGGAGGTGTGGGCCTCCGTCTTAGCTGGGGGTGTGAGCATGGTAACAGCTGCTCAGCCTCCTGGGGCTCCCCAGGAGTCAGCCAGTGTGCAGAGGAAGTGGAAAATGCATCCGAGGAAGCAGTCAGCTCCAGGCCAGCGTGGGCTCCTGGGCACCCAGGAGACCCTGTTGTCAGCTCTGCCATGGACGTGGCCAGCAGCTGCCCAGGACCCTTTGAGGACTTGTCTGGGTCTATACTATTTCTTCATTCCCCTTGTAGAGAAGGGAAACTGAGGCTGATTTGTTCAGTCATTTCAGCAAACACTCAGGGAGTGTCCCCGGTGTCTGGGCATTGGGGATTCTTTGGTAGAAAAGACCAAAGCTCTGCATTGCAGAGGGGAAGCTCTGGAAGAGCGAACACAGGAGAATGTGCGTGAAGAAGACGCCTGGCGTACGTGGCCAGTGCCGGGGAGCTGAGAAAGCCTGCTTTCCACAGGGAGGTCAGACGTCTCTAGGAGGCGGCGGCATCTGAGATGAGAACTAAGGGATGAGAAGCCATGTGACTGGTTGAGGAGAAGCATTCTAGGCCGAGGGAACAGCAAATGCAAAGGGCAGTAATGAATTCCGTGTGTTCGAAGAACAGAGAGGGACCACTGTGGCTGGTGTTTGGGGAGCACTGGCCATCAGAGCTAGATCTAATTTATAAGTTCCTTTGCCTATGGTGAGGAGCTGGGTTTGTCTTCATTATTTTTATTTATTTATTTATTTTTAAGATTTTTTTTTTTTTATTGGTTTTTTGACAGAGAGAGAGAGAGAGATACAGAGACAGAGAGAGAACTGAACTGGGGGAGCTCCCAGTTCAGCACATGGGTCCGCATGGGCCGGGGCCGGGATTCGATCCCCGGTCCCCGGCGGTGCAAAATGAGCGCCCAACCCACTGAGCCATCCGGCTTCCCCTGTCTTCATTATTATCAGAAGCTTTTAAGCAATGGAGTGACGAGCTGATTTCAGCAACTGTGTGACTTGGGGGGAAGGTCGAGAGAGAGGGGACAGGAGACAGGTGTGGAGGCTGCTGTGACGGGCCTGGGCCAGGCTTTAGCAGCAGAGAGGACAACAGTGGGGTTCAGGACACATTTTGAGGCAGGTTCCACAGGACTCGCCAGTGGATGGGATATGGAATGTGAGACAGGCATCCAGGATGACGTCAGAGTCCTCAACTCTGGATGGTATTGGTGCCATTGATGGTGTGGGAGGAGCAGGCGCAAGGGGCGGGGGCTGGGCAAGATCAGGAGTTTGGTTTTGAACATGTTGAGTCTGAGATGCAGGGTAGGCAGTGTGGGAATGCGAGTCAGGAGCTCAGGGGGAGGGCTGGCTGGGAATATAAATTTGGAAGTCGTCCTTGTTGAGTAGATGAGATCATCTTGGGGGTACGTGCAGACAGAGCAGTGTGCGTGGGACCCCAGACACCTCAGTATTTCACAAGCAGATGCCTAGGGCCCTAGGCTCCACTTTGTCTGACGCAGACTGCCTACCCCCTCCCCACAATACCCATCCGGCTCTGAGAGTGGGGTGTCTGGGGACAAGCTTCTGGGCTCCAGCACCCTGGCCTCTCACTCTGGTGCCCAGGTGGGTTGACGAATGGACAGAGCCCACCCTGTGCACCCGCTTGGCCCCTGGGGAGGCCAGGCCAATGGGAGTATGGCAGAGGGGCGGAGAGCTCAGGCTCTGGAGCCAGACTGGGTCTGTAGCTCAGCTCTGCTTCTTATAAGCTGAGCCCTGCACCTCATCTGGGATGAGTGTTGAGATAACACGCCCATGAAGCACTCTGGGGAAGGCCTGGCATAGAGGATTTGCCAGCTCTGTTCCTGCCTGGGCCAGGGAGGGGCTGGTGCCGGGGAACTTCTCCATCCAGGGTGAAGCCAGGGACTAGTGAGCGACGGTTTTGGGCAGTGACTGAGTGACTGCCTGCCCCACTCAGGCTCCCTGCCGTCTACCTTGTCCCCTTACCCCTTCCTCCACATTCTCATCCCAGCATGGCCCAGTTCAGCTCGCTGGCCTCAGCCCTTCCCATGGAGGACAGCCCATCCCCAGTACTGAGCTCTGTCTCTTCCTCTGAACACTTCGGGATACACTTTAGTGGGCCCATTTCCCAGATTTGGAGACTAAGGCCAAAGAGCACAAGGGATAACTGAGGCATCATAGGTAAGAAGTCAGTGCCCGGAGGGGGCAAAGGGAACTGACATCTCCTAGGCACTTGCAGTGTGCCAGGCCCTGAGGATACGACTGTGAACAAGCCAGAGGTTAAATCCCACTGAGAGCTCTTGTGTGTCTGAAGCCAGGCATGGGGAGCCTGGTGTTGAAGGCCGGGGAGTCACCCCGGGCCGGCCAGGGAAGGCATCTGAGCATTGAGGTCTGGGCCGAACAAAAATAGCTCCCGGGCAGGCAAGTGAGTGAGCGCTCTTCAGGTGCGGGTCCCACCTGAGCAAAGGCCCAAGGAGCAGAGGCCACAGTGAGACCAGGAAGGTTGGGGAGGTACTCGTGGCCCCCCAGACGGCCACCACGCCTACAGCCTATATCCAGACGCATGTGCCCAGTGCTGGCCAGAGAACGTCCTTCCTCCCCAACCCCCGCCTCACCCAGGGGAGCTGGGAATGAAAGGTGACTCTGGCAGATGGCATCAGCTTCTGCATCTGATCCTGGCGCCAGGAGAGTTCCAGGGGCCTTGGCTGGGGTCACAGGGTCAGAGCCTTAGGGGAGGGGATGCAGGCAAACGGGCACAAGGGACAGGAGCTGTGGAAGCCAGTCAGGGGCACAGTGCCGTACATCGAAATAGTCCAGTTATGAATCAAGCTAAGGAATTGCTAAATGCGATGCATTCTCCACCACCACCACCCCCTCCCACCTTGACAAACACACCTGTATAACAACCTGGCAGGCTGCTTTTGGATTTAGAATTTCAGAGTTTCGTGATGGGATATTGAGCCATAGGAACAGGGGAGCCCTCTCCCCAAGCTGCCCGTGTCTTCCCACTCCATCCTGCACCACAGGGGCCTCCGGGACCCACATGTGGACACCCCAGCCCTCCTAGCCTAGCTCCATTTGTGACCCAAGAAAGGATCCCCCTGCCCCCTGATTCCAGGACTGCCTCCTGACAGTGAGTGCTGCCCTCAGGAGGGCAGACCCCAACTGTGGGCTTGAGACTGCTGGAGAGAGAATTCCAGGGCACTCAAGTGTGGCCTATGGGCACCTTTCCTTGGCCCCTGGAGATCCCTTGCTCCATGAACTATGTCCCATTTCACTAATGGGGAAAACTGAGGTTCAGAGCTGCTGGTGATAAGAAAGAAACATCCAGATGTAGCTCCCGATTCAGTGGCTTGGGAAAGGTCTATGATGAGCTGTTAGGAAGGTTAAGCTGGCACCCAAGTGTACAGAGGAGCCGTGTGTGTGTGAAGCCTGTGAGGGGCACCTGATTTCATCTCTCTGAGCCTCAGTTTCTTCCCCTTTAAGATAGGGAAACTGGTCACACCAACCTCACACAGCCCTGTGAGGATCAATCAAGGGGATGGATGATTTCTTAAACAACTTTATTTTTATTTTTATTTTTTTTAATATATTTTTATTTATTTTTACTTTTGAGAGAGAGAGAGAGATACAGAGACAGAGAGAGAACTGAACAGGGGGAGCTCCCAGTTCAGCATATGGTTCCGCACGGGCCGGGGCCAGGATTCGATCCTCGGTCCCCAGCGCTGCAAAGTGAGCGCTTTAACCCACTGAGCCATCCCGGCTTCCCCATAAACAACTTTATTGAAATACAGCTTACATGCCATAATATGTACCCGTTGTTAGTGCACAACTCAATGACTTTTAGTATATTTACAGAGCTGTGCAACCACCATCACACTCTAATTTTACCCCAAAAAGAGGCCTCATGATGATGCAGATTTGAAAGCCCCCGGCAGAGTCCGTGGCTAGCAGTCCACAATCCATCCCTGTTTGCCATGACTACCCTTCTAAATAATAACATGTTTAAATATTTCATTGATTTTCTGAACTTTTTTTTTTTAATATATTTTTTTTAATTTTTTTATTTTTGACAGAGAGAGAGAGAGAGAGAGAGATACAGAGACAGAGAGAGAACT
>PVKE010040900.1:0-14402 GCA_004027555.1 Craseonycteris thonglongyai | reverse complement strand
TCAAGGCTTTAGAGTCTTATATTTATTTAAACCAATTGACTATGGTATTGCTATCATTTTATATTTTATTTTATTTATTTATTTATTTATTTATTTTTGACAGAGAGAGAGAGAGAGAGATACAGAGACAGAGACAGAGAGAGAACTGAACTGGGGGAGCTCCCAGTTCAGCATATGGTTCCACACGGGCCGGGGCCGGCATTCGATCCTCGGTCCCCGGGGCTGCAAAGTGAGCGCTTAACCCACTGAGCCATCCCAGCTTCCCCTTGCTATCATTTTAAAGATTTATTTTTATTGTTTTTGACAGAGAGAGAAAGATACAGACACAGAGACAGAGAGAAGGGGGAGGGCCCAGAACAGTCTCCATAGTTGCACATCATTGGTTTTTCCACATAGTGTCATCCCATAGGTGGGCACGGGGCTGCATAGGGCAGGAACTGGGCCGGGTCTCACCCTGGTGAGAACCGAACTGGGGGCACTCCCCAGTTCAGCATATGGGTCCACACAGGCCTGGGCTGGGATTTGATCCTCGGTTGCCAGGGCTGCAAAGTGAGAGCTTAACCCACTGAGCCATCCCGGCTTCCCCTGCTATCATTTTAAACTGATGGTATTTTTCTAGTAGACATACACACACACTAAAACATGTATAATTATACCAATTGGTTTATACAAAGAAAAGTGATTAAATATTATGCAGATCACCTAATATCCAACCTAAGAAAAACAGGTAAGCCTACAAATTTTTAGGAATTGTGTTTTTAAAAACATCCTGAAAGTAAGGAGCCATTTTATCCCTTTGGGGAAGTTTTACTGAACAGAAATTAGATAAGAACAAAGGAAAATAGACTCCTGTTCTTTCAGATGCCTGAGTGACCATCATCAATTATTCTTAACAGTGCTTCAAGAACTTTTATTTGAGGCAGAAGAGTTACTCTATCCAAATAAGTAAATCAGAAACCTACCTTAACTTTTTCTTTTTTTAAATTAATTTTTAGCTGGCATATCTTATAAGGAAAACAAGTTAAGCGCACTTTTAATGGGGAGTTTTACTTTTAAAATTTTTTTAAAGTCATCTACTGAAAATGGGTTTCATAAATCTCATTATGTGTTTAACACACACGCACACAGTGACCATGCTACTTTCAGTTCCTATAATTTATTTTCCAAGTCTTTCACAATATTCTCAGAATTAAAATTACATTTATACAATAAAACCACCCATGGACATTTACTTATATCAATGTAAGGTCTAAGCAGTTGTTTCATTAGAAACCAGTGGTAGCAGAATATGCAGCTTGAGGGAAGTATTTTTTGATGTTTTTTCCTTGCCAAAATAATGAAAACAAATTCAGAGAATCATTGTATTTGTATTTGTACAAAATCTAAAATATTCTACAATAGTAAAATAACTTGTGTTTAGATTTCATAAACACAGATGGTTTTTATTTTAAATTTATTTACTTTAAAGCAATATATTCAAAACAATATGGCTTTAAAGGCTCTATGAACAGAATTTTATTGAAAAAGTCATTTTTATTGTCTAAAATGTTCTACATGTTAACTGTAACGTACTTTTCTTTGTTGCTCTGTAGTTTTAAAAGTTCTTTATTTTTTTGAACAACTTCAGTACTTTTTCATTATTTGCATAATTTGACAGCTTTTATCGTTTATTTTATTTATTGTTTTTGACAGAGAGAGAGAGAGAGAGAGAGACATACAGAGACAGAGAGAGAACTGAACTGGGGGAATTCCCCAGTTCAGCATATGGGTCCGCATGGGCTGGGTCCGGGATTCGATCCTTGGTCCCGGGCACTGCAAAGTGAGCGCTTAACCCACTGAGCCATCCCGGCTTCCCCATCATGTTGATTTTAAAGTACAATTGTCTAGGCATTAAAATATTTATATATCCACCAGCTTTAAAATAGAGAGAATTGTACTTGAGGTATATAGTATGACAATAAACCCAACTTAAATACACACACACACCAACAATAGCAAAAATCCCCTCTTACTAAAGTTTAGAAGAATCATTTCAAATAAAATTTGTTATTGCTCTTAGGCCATCAAATAAAATAAGCCAAAAAAAAAAAAAAGTGTGTAGCAATAATATACAACAATATTTTAAAGAAAAAGTTTAACAAATTAGTATGTCAGGTATTCCGCATTCAAGTTAAATATAAAAGGAAATTAGTATTTCATTTTAATGGTTTTGGTGTATGTGTGGGAACAATGTAGTAAATTCAATTTGATCACTTCCTCAATTGTCATACTTCACTTAAAAAAAAATCTGTACAACTAAAACCAAATTCCTTTTAATAGTTTCATTTCTCTGGATTCACATTTCACAACGTTTACCTATTTCACAACTTAAGTGGCTGAGAGGAAAGTTTCATTCTCTAGCTCTACCTAAGTAAACAGCTTGCATTTACAATTAAGTAATTACATATAACTTTCTAGTTTTTAAAAATAATAAGATACAATTAAATAAAATTTGTTTCCCATTCTCATCCATAGTGATTATATATGTAACTGATCATTCTTGTGAAAGTAAGAGTGAGAGACACTAGGAACATGTCCCAATGACTATAAGAGAGTTGAAGAAAAGTTACAACAGTTCCTTATTACTGAGATGTCAAGGATTAATACCGGTAATAGTAATAATAATAATAAACCACACATACAAAGTCTTTAAATATGATTATTCTACACTACTTTTGGTTCACATTTCTTTTCATTTTATTTATTTATTTTTAATTTTTATTGTTTTTGACAGATAGAGAGAGAGAGAGATACGAAAACAGAGAGAAGGGGGAGGGCCCAGAACAGTCTCCATATTTGCACATCATTGGTTTTTCCACCCTGGCTCAGTTCCTGCCCTGTGCAGCCCCATGCCCACCTGTGAAATGAAACTATGTGGAAAAACCAATGATGTGCAACTATGGAGACTGTTCTGGGCCCTCCCCCTCCTCTCTGTCTCTCTCTGTCAAAAACAATATATAAATCTTAAAAAAAAAAAAATTTTAATAACCATACAAGTTAATATTTTCTGTCTCTCTCTGTCAAAAAACAATAAAAATGAATCTTTAAAAAGAGACTAGGCCTTTGCCACTGTATCTCTTGGTTTGGCCCATATCTCTCTTGAAAAGTATCTCAATAAAGCTTTTTTATACTTTATTTTGCTGATTGGGGCCTTTGCCTCTTTTGACTTGGTCCATTTCTCCCTTGAAACATATTTCAATAAAACTTTACTCTGTTCTCCTGTTTCGCTGATCTATAATTCTTTACTGTGTCAGTGGAAAGAACCAAGCTTCATTGCAGTCTCAAAACGGTAATAGCAGGTGCCATTGCTCGGATCATCTCCAGGTTATGCAAGTTTAAGTTGGACAACTTGATGCTGACTTCAGAGAAATCACCACAGCAGCTCAGCTATGGACAATCTACATGCTTGATGCTAATATCACTATATCACCAGAGAGATTCAAACTGCACATTAGGAGAATTTATCAGACTAATTGTCTGCTTACATGCCATCTGAAGATGATTCCAGACAGACACCTAGAAATTCTTTTGACTGTCTGCCTTCAGAACTCAGAAACTGAGATTATTGTCTGTTTCAATCATTAACTTTTGTTTACCTTCTGTTTCTAATGAGATGCCTCTTATTGAATACCTGATTGCTTGCACCATGGGCTTAACTTTGGGAGCCCACCAGTATCACCGCCTTTTGAAACTAGACACATTAATTGAATTGACCTTTCTTAAAGACTGAGACTGGTTTAATGATAGAATGGTCTATCAGCTCAGCTCCTGGAATGTGAAACTTCCAGGGAAGTTTCAGAGGAGGTAACTGTGGGATTTTGAAATCAGTCACCCCAAGGTATGCCTAAGTGATATGTGGATTGTTTTGAGCTAAAGGCAACTTTAACCATAGACTTAAGAGACACTTTTGCCCCTCCCTTGCCCATAATAAGAGATTATCAGAGATAACATCCTTGACCTATCTATAGGGCAAGCAAGTTTCTATTTACTAAACATCTGTTCTTAGTGTCCTGAACTGAGCCTTTGAAGCCTCCGAGGTACATTACCTTATCCCTAGCTCAGAATGTTTTCTATACCTCAATCCCCCTTTATGTCTCGGATTCTCTCCTGTTTGTGAAGTTCCCATACATATATATGTATTAAATTTGGTTCTTTTCTTTTTCTAAAAAAGGGGGGGGGGGGCTAAAATGTGTCTTAATTGCAATTTTCTGTTACCAGAGTTCTTTATGTTTTTTAATGAAAATACAGGGCATTATTTCATTCAAGCCAAAGTGAGTAATATATTTTATCTTACTGTTGATGTCCTCAACAATTATCATTAGTGTAACTATGTTTTTAATATTGCATATTTGAGTAGGTCTTATTTAAAATGAGGTATATTTTCAAAGAGTTTAATATCACCTATTTTGTTTTTGAATTATAATTGACTCAAAAACACTTATGAGATGAAGATTATTAAAAAATAAACTCTAGGATTACAAAAAAAGGGTTATTAACTCGATCAAATAATGTGATTGTGACAGTAGAAAGTAGTTAATAAATTTTAAATTTAGTGCTGATAACATGCTGGTTAAAAAATACATACACACTTACCAACCAGAAGTATTCAGAACAAGAGCTGTGCAACTATTTATACAAATGAAATATTCTAATACCCAATTTATGGCTTTTACATTATTAAATCAGAGATGGTCAATGGAATATGTACTTCAATTGGAAATTAGGGGGAAATTCTACAATAGTGTGAATAGAATAATACTTCACAAATATACTCAAAAGCAAAGACATTTTATTCTGAGAATAGCTTGGAGATTTAGAAGTTTCTTTTTAAAGATTTTTTTAATTGTTTTGAGAAGAGAGAGAAAGGGGAGGGCCCAGAGCATTCTCCACAACCATACATCATCGGTTTTGACATGGTTTCATTTCAAACAGTTGAATATTCTGTGCTCATGGATTGAAAGAATTAATATTATTAAAATGTTCAAACTATCCAAAACAATCTACAGAGTCAATACAATCCCTATCAAAATCCAATGGCATTTTTCACAGAAATAGAACAAACAATCCCCAAATTTGTACGAAACCACAAAGGACCCAGAAACATCAAAACAATCTTGATAAAAATGAACAAAGCTGGAGGCATCACATGTCCTGATTACACACTATATTACAAAGCCGCAATAATCAAGACAGTATGTACTGGCTTAAAAACATGCACATAGATCAAGGAAAAGAATACAGAGCCCAGAAATAAACCCACATATATATGATCAGTTAATTTATGACACAGGAGTCAAGAATATACAATGAGGAAATGACAGTCCCTTCAATAAATGGTTACTGGGAAAACTGGGCAGTCACATGCAAAAGAATGAAAATGGACCCCTATCTTACACTATATATACAAAAATCAACTCAAAATGGGGATAAGCTACCTGGCAATGGTCTTGGCGATGATTTTATGGATATAATACCAAAGCAAAGATAACAAAAGCAAAAATAAGTGGATTACATCAAATTAATAAGCTTCTGAATAGTAAAGGAAACTAAAAACATAAATAAATAAAAAGGCAACCTACTGAGTGGGAGAAAATATTTGCAAACTCTATACAATAGACTCTTAGTTAATTGGCACCCATGGGAATTGGTAGGTGCCTGATAAATGTAAGTAGACTTCATTAACTAAAAGCAAACAGTACTCTCAAGCAAAAATTTTGCCAGTTACTTGAGATTTTGCTGGTTGCTTGAGTTCCGGTTAACAGACAATCTACTATTATGTTGTACACCTAAAATTGATACAATGTTATATGTTAATTATATTTCAACTTAAAAAATCAGCAGTTAAAATTTTTAAAAAGAAACCAATGGTACTAATAGTTCACAGATGTGGCAAAAATCCAGACTGTAAATGACAAATATGAAAAAATCTGTGTATTTCAATGCATCATGAGCAAACAACTGTCTGGTCTACTTCATATCCCAGCCAGTACACTAACTTTTTAGGGAATTAAAGATTATTGTAAACCTTTTTGGGTTGCAGGGGTGTCAAACCTTTTGGGTTCCCTGGGCCACAGTGGAAGAATAATTAATTATCTTGGGCCACACTTAAAATACACTAATACTAATGACACCTGATGAGCTAAAAAAAAATATGTATATTTTTTAAAGATTTATTTTATTGTTTTTGACAGAGACAGAGAGAGACAGAGAGAAGGGGTAGGGTCCAGAGCAGTCTCCATAGTTGGAACTTCATCAGTTTTCGACATGTTTTTGTTCCACACAGGTAGGCAGGGGCCGCGCCTGCGGGGAATGGGGCTGGGGGCCTCCAGAATGGGAGGCATGCCCCCTCAAGCCAGGGGCCAAACCAGGGGGCAGGAACCAAACTGGGGGCCTCCCTCCTGGGAAGCACACCCCAGTTCAGCACATGGGTCCGCACGGGCCGGGGCTAGGATTCAATTATCAGTCCCCAGGGCTGCAAAGCAAGCGTTTAACCTGCTGAGCCATCCTGGCTTCCCCCACAGAAAAATTTTTGTAAAAAAAAAAATTTCATGTTTTAAGTTTACAAATTTGTGTTGGACTGCACTTAAAGCCATACTGGGCCACAAGCATCCTGTGGGCCACAGGTTGGACAAGCTTGATCTACTGCTTGCTTTTCTATCTAAAAATGAGCCTGTGATTTCCTTTTCTCTAGCTGGCGGGGGTGGCGAACCTGTGGCACGCGTGCCCAAAGTGGCACACGGAGCAATTATTTCGGCACGCGGAATTATTGTTTTTTATTATAAAAATATCCTATGCCTCTTATAGACATAAAAATAATCGATACCTCTATCTCACTCGATGGGTGGGCACGTGAGTCGAGCGAGTATACTCTTATTTCATAAACTTTGACACTCAATCGCCAAAAGGTTCGCCACCCCTGCGTCTAGCATATTAAAAATAAAATAGAAGAACAAAAAGGCAAACAACTGAATGGGAGAAGATAATTGTAAATGGTATTTTTGATAAGGGGTTAATATCCAAAATATATACAGATAGCATACAATTTAACAACAACAACAACAAACTGACCCAATTAAAAAATAGGCAGAAGATCTGAACAAGTATTATTTCAAGGAAGACATACAAAAAGCCAATAGGCTCATAAAAAGATGTTCACCACTAATTATTAGTGAAATGAAAATCAAAATCACAATGAGATACCACCTCACACCAGTTAAAATGGCTATTATTAAAAATACAAGAAATAATAAGCATTGGAGAGAATGTGGAGAAAAGGGAACACTGGTACTTTCATTGGTGAGAATGTAAACTGAAGTCATCACTATGGAAAATAGTATGGAGTTTTCTCAAAAAATGAACTGATCTACCATATATGATCCAGCAATTCTTCTTCTGGGTATTTAACCAAAGGATATGAAAACACTAATTCAAAAAGATATATGTAACTCTGGTTATGTAGCACTATTCACAACAGCCTAGATATAGAAAAAATCTGTGTCCATTGATAGATGAAAGGACAAAGAACAAGTGTTACATATGTATATAATAGAATATTACTTAGCCATAAAAAAGTGAAACATTGCCATTTGTGACCACATGGATGGATCTTGAGGGTATTATGCTAAGTGAAATAAGTCAGATGAAAAAGAACAAAAATGTATGATTTTATTCATATGTGGAATACAAAACAAAAACATAAAAATGAACAAACAAAACAAATGTACAGATACAAACAGATTGATAGTTGTCCCAGAGGAAGGCTGTAGGGGGAGGGCAAAATGGGTAAAGTGAGGCAAGTATATGGTGGTAGATGGAAACCAGACTATGGTGGTAAGCATGCTATAGTATATACATATATCAAATTATAATATTATACACCTGAAAATTGCTATTAATCAATGTTATCCCAATACAAACATTAAAAATAAATTAATTAATTAAATAAAGGGTATGTTGTGATAGCTAAGCAGGTTGTTGCCTTGCAATTGCAGGGTCTGGGAATTGAGTCCCAGCCCCGGTCCATGCAAACCCATGTGCTGAGCTGTGGCACAAGTGGTAACTGCCAGGATGGGGGCAAGGGTTCTCACCTCCCACGCTGAAGGCCCCAAGTTTGTTTCCTGCCTTGTGTGGCTCCTCATCTACCTGTGTGGAGTGAAACAATGTCACAGCTGTTCTGGGCCCTCCCCTCTTCCTCTCTCATCTTCTTTCTAACAATAAAATAAATCTTTAAAAAAGATAATAAAATAGGACATACTAGATCCATCTAGAAATCTGGAAATTCAGATTTTGTTTCTGTTCATATTCATATACTTCTGTTACTTAGTGCAGTTTTATTAGATTGCATATTGTGAAAATTTAGAAGGTAACAAATACCATCTTGTGTTTTAATGAATAGAATAAAAGTGAAAGATCAATCCATGTGAAATCAGTAAATACTGTTTCATGAAACTTTTTTTTCAGTTACACATGCATAGGTTCTGAGTTGTGAAGTACAAAGTATTTTTTACTATGAATTATAGTAAAAATAAAGGCCCAGAAGTTACTCACCCACCTAAAAGCAATCGTGCCTGTTTTAGGTTCCACAGTACTTCCATTCACATTAAGTCTTTCAAAACTTTTGTGAAAATGATCAGTAAGATTTTTTTCTCAACAACAAAAATACACTATATAAGGAATGTATAAATCTACTGTGAACAACACACATTTCAAAGAATTGTGCCATATAAACTAGGAGCCTATCAGCTATAGTTGGGTCAAGATGAGGATTAAATGGATTACTGCATGTACTGATATATTTGCTACCATATTTACTTTGAGGGGGAGGGTGGTACAAGTATGTTTCTAACTGAGGTACAAAAGATATACATTAAGGTATACAAATCTAAAATATACATCTTGATGGAATGTTACAATGAACACACCCATGTAACTACTACTGAGATCCAGACATAGAACATTACCAGAACTCCAGAAACCCCACTGGTGGCACTCCTAGTAATTACTCCTTCCACCAAAATAAAAACTATCATTGACTTCTATTACCACAGATGTAGCCTGCCTATTTTTGAACTTCACATAAATGGAATTATACAGATTCTCTTTTATGTCTGGCCTCTGTAGCTCAACATTATGTGTGTGATTCATCCCTACTGACAAATTTAGCAATTAAAACTTGTTGCTGTTGCCGTACAGTATTCCACTATGTGAATGTACTACAATTAATTAATTTATTCTACTGTTGGTGAACATTAGGGTTGTTTCTAGTTTGGGGCTATTATGAATAATGCCCCAAAAGTCACCTGACCCATCTTTCCAGTGGGTATAAATCTACATATGAACTGCTACTACATCATAGAGTATCTGAATGCTTAACTTCAATAGATATTGTCATTTTTCCAAAATGGTTTTAACATTAATATTGCTTCCGTGTTGCCAATTGCTAATAAATCTCAATTGAGAGAAATCTAAAGGTTTTTCCTCTGCTATACATGGTTCTCATGAGTGTTTGTGGTAATAAGCAGCTTTCAAAACTCAAACATATGAATATTGAACAAATTCAAACATAAAATCAAGAAGAAAAGAAAAACTTTTAAGTATTTTAGATGCTAAGGTATTTTAAAAAACCTGGGGAAGCCAGGATGGCTCAGTGGGTTAAGAGCTCGCTTTACAGCCCTGGACACTGAGGATCGAATCCCAGCCCCCGCCTGTGCGGACCCATATGCTGAACTGGAGTGTGCTTCCCATGCAGGAGGCCCCCAGTTCAGTTCTTGCCCCCTTGCTCAAAGTGGGTGTGTGCCTCCCATGTGGTAGGCCCCCAGCCCAGCTCCCGCCCTGTGCAGTGCCCATCTACCTGTGTGGAACCATGTCAAAAACTGATGCCGTGCAACTATGGAAATTGTTCTGGGCCCTTCCCCTTCTCTCTCTCTCTCTCTGTCTCTGTCAAAAACAATAAAATAAATCTTTAAAAAAAAAGAAAACCTTACATATTTTCTGCTCATAGAATTTTAGAAGACAAAACTAGAATCGTTTTCAAAATCAAAAGTTGTTATTTAAAAGCAATTAAGGGGAAGCTGGGATGGTTCAGTGGGTTAAGTGCTCACTTTGCAGCGCCGGGGACCGGGGATCGAGTCCCAGCCCCGGCCCATGTGGAACCATGTGCTGAACTGGGAGCTCCCCTAGTTCAGTTCTCTCTCTGTCTCTGTATCTCTCTCTCTCTCTCTCTCTCTCTCTCTGTCAAAAATAAAAATAAATAAATAAAAATATATTTAAAGTCGACTTCTATCACTTCATTTAAAAAAAATAAAAAATAAAAAAAAATAAAAGCAATTAAGGGGATGCTGGGATAGCTTAGCAACTGAGTGCTTGCCTTGCAATTGCAAGGTCTGGGGTTCGATTCTTAGCCCCAGCCCATGCAAACCCATATGCTGAACTGGAGTGCAGCGCAACTGGTAAATGCCAGGATGACATAGCAGTGAAGGTTCTCGCCTCCCATGTGGGAGGCCCCCAGTTCAGTTCTGCCCCAGGTAGATTCATATCCACATGTGTGAAATGAAACCACGTCACAACTAATGGTGTAAAAAACTATGGAGACTGCTCTGGGCCCTCTCCCTTTCTCAAAATATAAAATACGGGGAAGCTGGGATGGCTCAGAGGGTTAAGTGTTTGCTTTGCAGCCCCAGGGACTAAAGATCAAAGCCTGGCCCCAGCCCATGTGGACCCATGAGCTGAAATGGGGTGTGCTTCCCACGTAGGAGGCCCCCAGTTTGGCTGCTGCCCCCTGGTTCAGCTTCTGGCTCAAGGGGGCATGCTTCCCATGTGGGAGGCCCCAAGCCCAGTTCTTGCCCTGCATGGCCCCTGCCCACCCGTGTGGAATGAAACCATGTTGAAAACTGATGACATACAACTATGGAGACTGCTCTGGGCCCTCCCCCTTCTTTCTGTCTCCTTCTGTCTCTGTCAGAAACAAAATAAAAATTTAAAATAAATAAATAAAATCTTAAAAAAAAATTTAAAGCAATTAAATTCAACCAAATAAAACTGGTAACTACTATATGCAAGGTAATAAAAATATAAGATGAGGACACAGTGGTTCAATCATTCACTCAACAAATGTTTACCAAATGTTTACTACATGCCAAACACTATTGTAGGAGCAGGGGTTATAACACCGAATCAATCTGGACCTTCATGGAGCTTACATTTTAGTAAAAGGAGAGAAAAACTATAGAATGGGGTGACGGGTAAGGTGTCATTTTAAATAAGATGGGCAGAGAGGGCCGGCCTGTCAGGAAAGGTGACATCTGATCAAAATCCTAAAGGAGGTGAAGGACTAATCGAGGCTAAGAGTTTAGGGGAAAAAATTCTATAAAGTCTCTTCCATTCAGAAATAATCTAGTGTGTGTATGTTACATAATGGATTGCAATTGGTAAAGTGAAGGGGAAACAGATGATGAATGACTTAGGAAACCTACAATGGAAGGGAGAGCATGAAAAACAAAAAAGATGAAAACTGCTTAGAGAAAAAGAATATAAACACCAATTATAGACTTTTTTGTGACATCAAAATGACAGAGCAGCAAGTACACTCTCTTCAAATTTCTCTGAGTTACAGTTTCTTCATCTTTTCTGTAAAATGGTGATAATATATACCACCATGATAAATAAGAGACAAAACTGATTATGGGGCAAAATTATTTAGACTAAAGTTATATTATGTACTTAACTGTCAAAAGATGAAAAAACCTGAGACTTATGAAATAAAATACCTTGCCAGAAATTCTTAGAGACATTATGATGAGCTTAGTTCCAGTGCAATCTCATAACTCAGGAAATAGGGTTTTTATTTTGTTTGGTTTTCCATTTCAACGAGAGAAAAGCAACATGTTACTATCAAGGGAGGAAGAGGGGCTGTAAAGCAGCAAGGAGGGGAGAAAGGAAATGCATTAAGAACTGAAAATTTGTCAAATCTGCCTTGCAGTGCCACCAATTAGTTTACTAACTCCTTCATCACAAGAGGGCAGAAATGGATTAGATTACTGCTCCTGAATGCTAGTTCTTAATCTACATATTCTTGTCTCCAGAAAATAGGAGGAAATTTTATACGGTAGTTATTTATATCTGTAATGGTCATCTATGATTACTAATCTTAACACCTACAAGTAATCTATTAAACGTAAAGTATCTTAGGAGGAAAGAGACGGACAGAAGTAAGGTTTCAGTCTTTTTCAGGGGCTGACCATTGGCATTTGTTAACATTTTCAGATAGAAAAAATAGAGAAGTCTTTTTGGAAGTTCAGATACCGTAAGCATACAGTGTTTTCCCCCGTCTTTTCATAGATCAATCAAATTAAAATTAAGGTCCAAGGGATGCAGGGATGACTCAACAGGTTGAGTGCTTGCCTTGCAACCCCAAGGTCTGGGGATCAAGTCCTGGCCCCATCCCATGCAAACCTATATGCTGAAATAGGGTGTGCCTCCAGTTCCTGCCCCACCTGGCCCCACATCCACCTGTGTGTAATAAAACTATGTCAAAACTAACGATGTACGGTTGTGGAGACTGCTCTGGGTCCTCCCCACTTCGACCGCCCCATCTCTCTCTTTCTCAAACAATAAAAATCTTTAAAAAAGCAAGCAAGCAAGCAAGCAAGCAAGCACTGGCTCTGAAAATAGATAAAAAAATTAAGGTCCAAGTTACCAGCATTAAAATTGACCAGTATCTGGCCCCCTCCCCTCAACAGTAATTCTTAGGGAAGCAGGCATCTACATACTCCATTCAGTACCTGCCTAGCCTCTACCTGAAATAAGAGAGGACTTGGCAGCCCAAGAACAACAGTGCTCTAGACACTCAAAGAAAAGGTCTGGTTTTGGAAAATGCAAGATTTATTAGAAATGACACATACAAGTAATGGATTTTTCTTTTCTTCTTTTAACTTGTCCGAAGCCAGTATCTTCTCATGTGATCTCCTTATGTCTCACCAGAAAGGGTTATTTACCAAATCTCAGTTGATGCTGGGGGGGAATCACCTTTCATTTTAGCAATTTATAACTGATTGCATTTTGGTTACAACTAATGAATAATGTATATTTCTAGATTCAAACTGGACTCTAAAAAAACAAAAAGCACATGAAAATCAGCTATGTAAGGCAACAGTAATACTAGTCTGTGGGTAAATAAAAAAAAATAGATGAGATAAATTTGACTTAAATATTCAAAGCTATGAAAACTAAATCAGTATGGCATTTACAAAACTGTCAGGGACAGGAAACTTAAGAGACTGAAACAAAGGGTAAAGATAAACGAGATCTTCTCTATGATGAGAAATGTAAATAGTGGGATTCTGTCCTAAGATAAAACCATTCCTACTTAATAAATTTATAAATGACCCTGGAAAAAGAGGAAACTAGAAGTACCAGATTTATGACAATAAATTGAAAAATCATGTAAGCTTGAGTAAGAAGAAAAGTGGCAGGTGAGTTTCAATGTGAACAAGTATAAGATAATACATTTAGAGAAAATTTATTTAAATATTAAATGATAATAATAAAAGTTTTAAGATAAGAACAAAGAAGAGAAAAATGGGAGTAGTGTCCCAAGTACAGTTTACTGAAATAAACAATTTATTAAAAACACCAGAAAATATTTTGCCCTACAGGACCATAGTTGCAGAAATCTTAGAAAAACATGAGTATGGTAATATAGTTGCAATAAAAATTCATGAAAAACAGCCCTTGGGGCTGCTAGATATAAAAAGTAAATGAGCACCTTCTTTAGAAAGACTAAAAAGGCAACTAACTGAAATCTATAGTTTTAAGAGGAAAGAGGAAGTGTTTAAAAAAAAATCTTACAATACTATAATGAGAGGCAAATTTAAAACAAAGAAATGGAAACACTGCTTTAACTTTGAAATTGTTACTGCAAGAAGTAGACAAAATACACACTTTTACAAGTTTTGATAAATTAAATGATGCAGACCCATCTCAGGGAGAGGGAAGTCTAGAGCAGGGGTGGCCAACCTTTCTGTATATAAGATCTACTTTTTATCTTAAAAGTGTGTCGCGATCGACTTGTTGTCATAGGCGTAGTCTAAGGGGGAAGAGGGGTGTGAAAGGCATACTATGTTTATACACTGTGTTTCAGTATAAGGTGCATTCCAGCGAGGTATGAGTAGATAAGTAAAATATATGTTCAAAACTATTTTTTATTTTTTAAATCACTTATTAAGTTTTCGAGATATAGGCTCATGAAGAAAATAAATTTCCAGACCCAACTTTTGATAGCAGCATTCCATACATGCGGTACCTAAAAAATTCGATTTTCCGACACTTTTTCAAGATAGATTTTTACTAACTTAAAATGCAATTTA
>PVKE010040899.1:0-14401 GCA_004027555.1 Craseonycteris thonglongyai | reverse complement strand
ACTTCAGAAAACAAGAGTTTTAGAAAGATATCACTTAGAAAGCAAATTCTGGGGGAAGCCAGGATGGCTCAGTGGGTTAAGCTCTCACTTTTCAGCCATGGGGACCAAGGATTGAATCCCGGCCCTGGCCTGTGCGGACCCATGTGCTGAACTGGGGAGTTCCCCCAGTTCAGTTCTCTCTCTGTCTCTGTATCTCTCTTCTCTCTCTCTCTCTCTGCCAAAACAACAACAACAACAACAACAAAAAAAAACAATTAAAAAAAAAAAAGAAAGCAAATTCTGGAAATAGGGTTCTAATTGAGGCTATGTGACAATAAAAAAGTTTATCATAAGGAAGTAGAGATTGAAAAGAGCACATAGAATTTATAATTTGGGAGACAGAGCACTCTAAAGAAGTGATAAGAAATAGGATTCAGAATACCAATGTACGATTTAGGAAAGTGAAACACTGCCTATTTTATTTCAAATTGAGTGATTCATTCATTCATCAGATACTTTCTGAGTGTGCACTCTGCCATACACTGGTATAGGCTCTGGACACAGAGTAGATATCAAGACCTTGTCCTCAAGGTTCTTACATCTAGTGAGGGCTGCTAACACTAAGCAAGCAAGCAAATAAATATTATAGTTTCAAGCAGTAACTAATGTTAGAAAGAAAAGTAAGTCAGGGAAGGAGGAAGGTACAATAGAGAAGCAAGTGCTATTATCAATGGGATGGTCAGGTAAATCCCCCTAAACGGGTTAACATTGGAGCGAAGATTTAAATGAAGAGGAGTGAGTTGTTTGTAGAGCTAAAAGCAGGACCATCAGACAGTGTGAAGGGCCAGGAATTAACTGAAGTTCAGTCTGTTTGGCATAAGAGCAAGAGAAGAAGAGTGGCTGGAGAAGAGTGAATCAGGAGCTGCTGGGGTCCAGGCTATGGGAAGGAATTGAATGGTATGTGACCCAGTGGTAAGAAGTTTTCATTATATTCTAACTGCAATCTCTTGGAGAAATTCTGAGCAGAGAGGGAATTTATTCTAATTTACCTTTTCAAAGTTCATTCTATCCACTATGTGGGAAATAGTACAAAATCGGATGCAGAATGTTGCCCAGGCAAATGATTTAATGTAGCTTTTCATTCTCATAGGTCCCAATTGGGCCAAGGGTCAAAATGTTCCTGTCATGGGAAAGGCATGTGTTGATTAAGAAAGGAAGTTAAGATTAGAATGAGGTAAGCTTGCCACCAGCAACACAAGCATTCAAATCATAATTAATTGCCATGCTTTTATGGGTATTTATCCAGACCCAATTCGTGAACTTTATTGCTCTACTTTATGTTTTCATAAAATTTAATAGGATGTTTTATTTTGTTCTTGGAGAGGATTTTTTTGTGTGTGTTAAATTTATTGGGGTGACATTGGTTGGTTAAAGTTACATAGGTTCCAGGTGTATTGCATTATGTGCTCACCACCTACAGTCAGATCTCTTTCCATCACCATATATTTGATGTCCCCTCCCTACTCCCCCCTCTACTTTAATTGTAAAAATTTTTATAAGTTACATCAATGCTGAGATATAGAATCATTTGCAAATATTAAAAAGAGAAATATTGTGAACCATTTAAATATTTTCATATAAAAATTGCATATTTATTAAAGGAGAACGTAAGTATTATAGCATGAAATAAACAAACAGAAAAAAACAATAAAAATCAAATGTATTTTTAAAACTAGATTCTCATTAGCTTCTTTCTATTAGTTTTCTAAGGAAGCATATCAGTCTTCAAGAACAATAGAAAAAACAATTAGATAAACACATTTTCTTATAGAAAATTAGAAAATGCTTGTGCATCTGTGTGTCTGCCATTAAGAGCTATTAAAATTTGAACTAATTTAACTAAAAATCTTTTCCTACCTAAAATTTATTTTAGCCTTAGGGATTCTGTATTAGATTTTAGTAAAGAGGATTATATATAAATAAGACTATACTTATATATGTTTACTGATAGAATATTCTTCAAATCTATACTACCATTTACCTTAGGCTGATTGAAAACAGTTTTAAAAGACTCAAATGTGTTTAAGGGAATACCATAGATTATTTTCAGTGCTATTTCTGTAGAGGATGGGTCCAGAGGTAGACAAAAATTAAAACTTTGTAGGCTTCACTCACAGTGAATTCACAGAATAAAAGTTAATGAGAAAAACCTGAGGAAACATCTGCCTGTTTGCTCAGAAGTATACAGACTCCAGGTCATACAGTTAAATAAAAATTGAATATATTTGAAAGGGCTTGGGACATATTACATTAAGCATTTTCCCAGACTTTACAGTTATTTTGTATTAGCTTGGGAGATGGAATTTGCATTTAATTCTTCCCCAAAATATACTAGGCTTCCTTACATTCCAACCACTGTTTTGACAGAGCTTTCTACTCAGTTACGGGGCAGGGAGAGAGCTCACTAACTTAAACAAGGAAAGTATAGCCACTCTCAGTTAAGGTAAGTGGAACTCAAAGTATTTTCAAGCACACTAATCTTAATATTTATGAATATAGCAAAGGTCTGAAACTAAGCTATTTTAAAATTTTTTATAACCTTTTTTTTAATATTTATTTTTATTGTTTTTTGACAGAGAGACAGAGACAGAGAGAGAGATAGACAGAGAGAAGGGGGAGGGTCCAGAGCAGTCTCCATAGTTGAGAGCATCAATTTTCCATATAGTTTCACTCCACAGGTAGGCACGGGGCTGCGCAGGGCAGGAACTGGGCCCGGAGCCTCCCGCATAGAGCTTGGCAAGAACGAACTGGGGGCACTCCCCAGTTCAGCGTATGTGTCTGCCTGGGCCAGAGCTGGAATTCAATCCTCGGTCTCTGGGGCTGCAAAGTGAGCACTTAACCCGCTGAGCCATCCCAGCTTCCCCAATTTTTGATAACTTGATTTAATCAACAAAATATTCATATTAGCATTATTCTATGAGAAAAATATACTTTAAAAATGCTCAAAAACACTAAAGAAATTGTATGTCTAAAGCAATTTAAATATACCTTAAATAATTTAGAAAGTTGGTATTTTGTTGATTTGTAGTACAGAGAGGCAATATAACAAACACAGTAGATACCTGCCTTTACTATTTCTGTAAAGTGTATGAGCCTCAGGAAGTTATGTCACAGTCTGAGTCTCAATGTTTGCATCTCAAAAAAATAAGAGGAGTATTTGCTAACTCATTATGTAAATAAAATAAGGTTAAACAGAGCTTACATTTTGGTGTTATAGAGAGTAAATATGAGTTCCACTTTTACCTTGTCTAATCACTAAAATAATATAAATCCATGCCAACTATAATCTGAATTAATTTAGCATTATCATGTGCAAAATGTCATTGATGAAAATTGAGTTCAGGTTTGCATAAAAGTGACAAAAGTATGTCTTGCCTGTGCTATAAATAATTGAAATAATTATGCTGAAGTTACAGACTATGCAAAGGTAGGAAACAAAATTAAAGAAAGGAAAAATCTAAGGTATAGGAAAATTTAAAAACTAGAGGGGAGATGAATTCCAGATAGTAGAAATGGCTCCCAGTGCAATTACCTAAAGCCTTAAAGAAAGAGAAACAGGAGGGTGTATCACATACAACAAAAGTTTAACATTTTATAATATAAAGAACTCTTATTGATCAATATAAAAATAAAGCGCCTATGGAAAATATGACAAAGACATAAATAGAGAGCTTAAAGGAAATGTACATGGGCAATTATGTATGTAAAATTGTTCTGCCTTTATAGGACTAAAGTAACCTAAATGTCATTTGTTGCCCATTAAAATGGAGAACTAGTAAAACTCATATTCTCATCAACTGCTGACATGAATGTAAATATGTACACCCTTATTGAAAACAATTCAAAAATCACTCTGGAAAAGTTTTAAAAAGAATTTGTATTCTTGAAGTAATTCCACTTCTAAGACAAAATAGTCAGGCGCAAAAATTATATCTAAGGATATTATTGTTTGTGAGAAGGTGAGAGAAAGAGAAAGGGAGAGGGGCCAGAGCAGTCTCTATAGTTGTTCGTCATTAGTTGTGACATGGTTTCGTTCCACACAGGTGGACATGGGGCCGTGTGGGGTAGGAACCAAACTGGGGGCTTCTTGCATGGGAGTAAGAACCCTTGCCACCATCCTGGTGGTTCCCAGTCGTGCCACATTACAGTATATGGGTTTGCACAGGCCAGGGCTGGCATTCGATCCCGGACCTCGCAGTTGCAAGGCATGCACTCAACCTGTTGAGTTATCCTAGCATCCCTATTAATACTTTCAATGTTGATTTGTAACACAAAGTTATCTAACAATTCCAACAATAGATTAAATAGAAAAATGATAAGTAAGCTATGATTACCTATGTGGTGGACTATTGAAGAACCAATAATTATATTCCTCTGAATCTTTTAAAAAGAAGCATTGATTTCCCTATCCATAAAAACACAGTCAAAATATAATACACAAATGTATCTCAGAAAATTATAGAATCTTGAGTGTAGATACTATGCAGCCTTCCAATAATTTTGGTAAGCAAAGTTTAAATCTACTCAAGCCTAAATCTACTCAAGCCTAGATTAAGAAGATAAGGATGAGGAAAGGAAAATAGAGATTTAGGAGAGTGGATCTCTATGCCATGAAAGAGCAATCCTGAGTTAGAGCTGCCATTTAAATATCCATATCCAAAACAGTAAACAACTATAATAAAATATAAAAGGTGTCATGAAAGAATATAAAAATGGCCTTGGATGCTCAAAACAAGAAAGAAATTACTACCATGACAGTGAACAAAACCTTGAAAGACTGAAGGAAAGTCTTGAAATAGAGTATTCACTAGCAATGACTTCTGCATTCCTCCTTGTGATTGAAAATAGCAGTTCTCACTTAAAAAAAAAGTTCTAAGATGAAATAATTGTTTACTTTTGGAGGTGTAAAGAAAATAGCGATGGCATCGTGAATTGTATAGCATGTCTACAAATACAAAAACATCTGACGGAAATTGTAAGCATCCCTAAAAAATTTTCATTCAAACTGCCAAAATATGAAACCATAAGTCAGTAAAAAGGAAAAGAACATGCCCAGGTTTGACAAATATCTGAAGTGCTATTGCTGCAATAGGGTCTAACATAAATTTCATCTGTTTCATTCAGCAAGTTCTACTGCAATCATCTAGTGGAAAGGCTTTGGTGGGGAGAAGCAGGAAGATATTTCAGTGCTTCATTCTGTTTTTGTGATTAATTTTCCATACAACAGGACCTAGTTTTGAGGAAGGGGATAGGGGTGGAAGGAGAAGCTATAAGAGCCTTAAAGGTCTAGGTGAAAATAACTGTTAACAAAGAACACTTTCAAGTCACAAGGAATTGATTTAAGTGTCTCATTAAACCAATGTCCTTTGTAATCTTAGGTACCTTGGTCTCAATCCTGCTGAGTTGAGATATCTGGGAATTCTGATGTAGAAGGTGGAACCCAGCAGTCAGATGGGGAGAGATAGGACTGAAGAGAAGGGAAATAACTTCTGGTTTAAAGCAGGACTTCAGGTGGTACCCGTGGAAGAAATTACCATAATGCGGACTGGCTGTGGGTGTAAGAATGGATCTCAGCCGATAAATAGAAACAGTTGGCTAAGGCAGGTGAATTTCTTAGGCTCCAACCTGTAGGATGTTTTTTAGAGTAAGGAATCTTGACCTAGCCAAGCCCTAGCAGTTTCCAATTTTATTCACAGACATTATATATCAAGGGTACTGCTGACCACTGCTCCAGTTTAGAGTCCTCCCTACAGAACTTCTGATCTCATTAGTTCTTGGCTTTCTTTGTGATTATGGGTATACTGGGGCTATTACAGATAGCTAGGTGATGACTAAAGAGTGAAAGAGATAAGCGTGCTTGTCAGGATTACAGAAAAGGTAAACGTGGGCCCAAGCATATGATATATGTGGGATAATAAGGAAGTTGAGGCTAGGAAGGTAAACTGAGCCATGGTTAAAAAAGACCTGGTAAGTGACCCTGAAGTTTAAACATTAATTGTTCTATAGGTAATGGTGAGCTACAAGAAGTATTAATGCAAGAAAGTGATATGTTTCAGCCAGGCACTTTAAAAAGTATAACTATGGAAGGTGTTGTGATAAAACAAGTATTTGAGACAGGAAGCATGTTAGGAAAAAATGATAATAGCTAAAGAAAGAAATAACAATGTTGAACCAAGATAGGGCAGCAGTAATGAAAGAGAGAAAAAAAAGGGCGGGGGGAGAGCCTTAAATGTGAGAGAGAGGAACAGGTGCAAAGTGCCAATGATTAATACTTTCAATTTAAGCAAATATGAAGCTAGTGATGCCATCCATACAAGATGAGGGGAAAATGTCAAGGTGGGGAAGGGGTGGGGGTAGTGAGTTTGGTTTGAGGCATGCTGGGTATGCAATAGCCATATAACCATTACTGTCCAGGGGTCTCCAAACTTTTCAGCCTGTGGGCCGCATTAACTATCAAACAGCAGTTTGGGGGGCGACTACACACTCGAGGTCCAAATAAAAAAGAATCAAAACATAGATGTTGTTTTTAATTATTTAATATTATTTTATTCAGATAAAAAGGTCTCCATGGGCCGGATGAGAGGGCTTCGCGGGCTGCATCCAGCTCGCAGGGAGTAGTTTGGAGACCCCTGCAGTGTAAACCAAAAAGCAGAAATTACTTTATAAGGCCATTATTTATTCCCATCAAGTGAGACTAAAGAAAATCTTAATGTTTCGAGACCCAAAAACTTCGTGGTGGTTTTTTACATTACAAAAAGATTTTTTATTCTGTAAAAAGTGGTTTCACCAGTTCTTTTCAAATCATGACTTTGCCTGATGCATCAAAGCCATGACTGATTTTTTAATATTAAGGTGTAGAGATAAATAAAACGGGATTACTTTGTGATAGAATAATGTAAATGCAAGTAAACATTCTCTAAGGTACAGAAAAAGTGAGGAGACAGAGAAACAAGGAAAAGAGAAAGAAACAGCGAGAAGAAAGGCAGAGAATGCCACAAAGAGAAAACATTAATCTAAGTAGCCAGCACAGAAAGAGTAAGATCAGGTGAAATAACCTACGCTTTGTAAAAGGGTGGCGAATCAGACTTAAGGACAAAAAAAGACAAACAAACTTAAAAAACAAAAACAAAAAACTCTGATGTAAAAGAACAAACATAGCTCCTCTTTCTCAAGTCCAATACTCAGTTTGCCCAGAGTGCTCTTGAGGGTTACAGCAATGGCTGCTTAAAGAAGAAACTTTTTGAAATAGTCTTACAATCTCTAAAGAAATTCTGAAATTCTGCCTCGTACTACCTTTGACCTTAGGCAAGTGTTTTGACCTTGTGTGAAATATAAATAACACTAAAACAATTGATGTGAACATAAATGAGATAATGCCATATGGTTTCTGGTACATAAAAAGCATTCAATAAATGATTGTTATTATTATGAACAAGAAAAAATCCACATATGGACTTCAAATAATTTGATATTCCACCATTAGGTATTAATTCATAGGCCTCTCCAGCCGTCTTCTATTAAATGAAAGTCCACCGTGTAAAGCTGGGGTGGCCAACAAGTCGATCGCGGTTGACCGGTTGATCGCGAGGCCAATTTTGGTCGATCGTCGATCGCTCGCAATGTCTGGGGTGGAATTCCGTGTACCATGGACTTTGAAGCGATTTTAGAAGACAAAACTTTCTAGCAATAGTTTAATGCATTCTGGGAATTTGCCAAGGTCATAAATTCCTAGAATTCTGACAGCCTGACACTGTGATCTCCGCCCACCCAGACAATACATTTTGACTTATGTGTTACACTTGTCACCAGACGCAATGCGTGAACACAACAGTTAGGACTCGACTCATGGAAGAACACTGTCAGTTAGCTTGAATATTTGGTAGTGTCATACGGTAGCTTCTTTTCTTTTGTATTAACAGTATTATTATCAATCAATATTATTTATCCTCGGTGACCATGTTGAGTTTCAATTTTTCTTCTGTTTAAAATGTAAGTACCTTTTCTTTGTTTTAAATTAACTTGCTTTCCTTACCTATCTATTTACTTGATAAGTGAGCATTCTCGGCAACAGATCTCTAAACTGCGGTCATTACACTAAGAGAAAAATAAGGGACAGTATTACAAATATATTAGGAATAACAATAATTCTATTTAAATTAAGAAGTCAGTATTGTAAACTGTAATAAATATATTGTAACTTTAACATACTTCTTGTAACTTTGAATATATCTATATTAGATTTTAATATACTTGTATTGTTGTCCCAGATCGTAATATGCAGTATTGTTATTATTTCTCTCAATGTAACGGAGATAATTGCCGCAGTTCATGAGTTTTTGAATTTTCTAGGAAAATATTTAATTCAATATTTATCCTTTAAATTGTCATATTTCTTTGCATTCTAGTATACCCATGAACATGAGTAGTAAACCGAAAAAATCGAAAACTTATCACTTCAATGAAGAATGGGAACTCGATTACCTTTTTACAATGGTGAATGATAAATGTTGTTGGTTAATATGCCTTACCTCGGTAGCCATTGCTAAAAAGGGTAATCTGGAGAGACATTTCTTAGCTTTACATAACAAGTATCAAACAGATTATCCACCAAATTCTGAACTGAGAAAACATAAAGTTAGGGATCTTAAAACTCAATTAACAAATCAACAAAGCATTTTTAAAAAGCCAAGGTTGAAGTCACAAGCAGTAACTACTGCATCATTCAAAGTAAGCTATCTCTTAGCAAAACAATATAAGCCATTTTCCGACAGTGAATTTGTAAAGGAAATTTTTTTGGAAATGTCAGATTCACTTTTTAACGATTTTAAGAACAAGAGTGAAATTGTTGCTGCAATTCAAGATCTACAATTGTCTTGAAACACAGTGATGCGACGAATTGAAAGGATGAGTGGGAATGTAAAAGAGCGGTTATATAATGTATGAGAACAAGTCGATCGCGACACACTTTTAAGATAAAAAGTAGATCTTATATACAGAAAATTTGGCCACCCCTGGTGTAAAGGATACACTATTCCAGTCACTAACACTATAGTGTAGAGCAGTAGTCTCTAACCTTTTTGGCACTAGGGACCAGTTTCGTGGAAGACAATTGTTCCACCAACCCGAGGTGGGTGCGTGGCCGGTTTGGGGACAATTCAAGCACATTACTTTATTGTGCACTTTATTTCTGTTATTATTACCTTGTATCATATAATGAAATAATTATACAACTCACCATAATGCAGAATCAGTAGGAGCCCTGAACTTGTTTTCCTACAATGAGATAGTCCCATCTGGAGGTGATGAGAGACAGTAACATCTGAAATGTGTTGCATATGTCCAGTCTACTATGTAATCTCATTTTGGTTGCTATCACTGCAAACAACTGATTTATTATGGTCTCTGTACAATCAAACTTCTCTGCTAATAATAATCTGTATTTGTAGCATCACTGCCTCAGCTCCACCTCAGATCATCAGGCATTAGATTCTCATAAGGAGCACATAACTTATGTCCCTCCCATATGCAGTTCAAGATAGGGTTTGTGCTCCTATGAGAATCTAATACTGCCGCTGATCTGACAGGAGGCAGAGCTGAGGCTATAATGCAAGCTATGGGGAGCAGCTGTAAATACAGATGCAACTTTATTTGCTCACTCTCTGCTCACCTCCTGCTGTGCAGCCTGGTTCCCAACAGGCCACAAATCTGTGGCCCAGGGGTTTGGAACCCTAATGTATAGTCCTTAAATTGATCCCATTTTCCAAGCAGCAGAAGGATTTAGGGTAGCATGGTTACAAAATAGCATGTGGAATACTAGAAAATAAGAAGACAAAAAAGAAAACTGCAGGAGAAAACACCATTTTAAATTTAGCTTGGCTTTCCCCAACATCAGATGTGGGATAAAGAGTTGATATGCTACTGCCTTTCTCTTAATGAAGTCATTGTGTATAAGAGACACACAATTTCAAACAGTGTTAAAATGAGGAAGCACATAGTAAAAGGAGAGGATTAGATATTTAGCAAAAAGCACCAAAGGGAGTGTAGAAGATGAGAGTTGAAATGACAATGTGGCATGGCTTTCAGGGTTCTCACTGGTAAACAAAGATATTGGAAGTGAGTTAGGGTGAAACTCCCCTGAAACTGAAGAAAAGAGCTGGGTCTAGACACCATGAAGCAAAGAAGCAAAAGATTCAAGACTAGGGAGAGGGTAGAGTTTAATGAAAAGTCCATCTAACCTCCAGTAAAGAAGGATACTTATTAGAGTTCCCATCTATTACTGTATTATTTGTTTATATTTCTTATACAGCAAACTTGTCTCTCAATATTAAGTCATGAGATTCTATAAATTACTTTTAATAATGTTACCACTTAATTCTTCCTCATATCCCACCATAGTGAAAATAGATATTGTATTTATTTTTAGAAGTCCAAACTTTTAAAAGAGAAGGTAATTTTAAAGACAGAAAAAAATTATTTTATAAATAAGATGCTATTGTAAGATTATAATATAAGACATACCCATTTTAAAGGTGATTCATGAATTTATGGAATAAGGAACTCAAGAAAATGATCATGTACTATATTCTTTCTATTGTTATAATGTCATATTTTTCTTTAAAATTCAATACATCTCAAATATGTCTTTAAATTATATTTTCTCATATACTTACACTATGGTACTGTGGTACACTAATTTCACTGATGGCCCCAATTCTTTCTCGCTCATTGTGGGTGGGGTTTTGTGTTCCAGCTCTTGATTCTGAACTCAGTCAGTGACTTGCTTTAGCCTATGGACTAATAGCACATATGATACAAGCCAGAGGCTTGGAAAACCTCTGAGTAAGTATTTACCATTGCTTGTTCTAGCATGTCTAGTCTTGTACCTTCCCTCTCATTACCTTAAGAACATATCTGGGCTACTCTTTTAGAGGATGAAACATGATAAAGAGCTACAACTTCCTTCATCCTATGTGAAGCATGCCTGGTCTCAGCCCTGCACATGAGTGTAGCCATGATAAGCAATACCTATCAGATAATCTATAAAGCTGTATGTAGTAAGTGCATGTTGCTTTAAGCAACTAGTTTTAGTGTGTTGTATTACATAGTATTATCTGCCAATAGCTTGTTGACTCACACACACTCACACATTCACACACATAGACATATACACACACATACACACACATATCAACACCCACATTTGGTTACCTCAGCAGAACTATTACCTCATACTTGTTAGTTTCTATCTTAGCACTCTATATTCTGCACATAGTTAATACATTTTTTAATATTGATTGATAGATGAATTTATAGAGTAATGACATTAATCAAAAAATTTAATGTATTTAGTTTTCTAATGATGATTTTTTTGTTTCTCAGGACTCTTCACTTTTGAACATTATTGAGGATCCCAAAAGGCTATTGTTTATGTATATAATCTCTATTGATATCAACTGTATCAGAAAACTGAGAAATTTTTAAAGCGCAAGAACAACAAAGACACATTCCATTAGACATCACAGAGGTGATGTCATCACAAGTCATGTGACCTCTGGAAACCTGCATCATATATACTCTAGAGAGAATAAGAGTGCAAAAGGCAGATGTGTTAATATTTGCAAAGGACTTAAAAATAGAACTGAACAAATAGTAAGTGGTACATGATGTCAAATAAATAAAAATAACATGCCATATCCATCCAGTATATGTTTTCTGAATATCACTCTTACAGTCTTTGAAATTATCAAGTGTGTGATGACTTACAATAATATGCCTGCTATTAAAACTAGTTCTACATAATAGATTCTTTCCAACGCCAATTTAATTAGGATGTTACTTTTCTCACCAAAAAAAAAAGCAAATCACTTAAAAAATCCCTGCATTTCACAGGCAAACACAAAAGCAGTTGAGTGAAAAATATACAGACACTGCTAAAAGCCACAGCATGACATAAATAAAGAAATAAGCTCAGTTATAATAATTGATTGGCAGCCTGCATTTTACAGAATATCTGGAAGGACACAAAACCTGCTGGTTCCTATTCAATATCCATTATTCCATTCTTCCTTAACTAAACAAAACCCTAGTTTAACTCAGAGTGGCAAAGTTCTCTTTGCTACTTGAGTTGGGGATATGAGGGCTAGAGCCATCTCAGACCACAAAGTCACCTGAAGCACGGAAGCCAGAGCTGAAGAGAAAAAATATGACATGGGAGCTTATATTTCTGTCTAAAATGAGGAGTCACCAAATAATAGTGAATTACCTTCCTCTAGACTTCTTTTACATGAGAGAAAAAGAATTTTCTATCTTGCTTGAGCCACTATTTGGGGATATTCTTTTAGTCACGTAGGAGCAGCCAACTTAAACTATATAACATGTAAATGAAAATATACATATTTTTTAATTGAACTCTAAAAATCATGAAAGTAAAGACTAATTTTAAAATAAAAAGGAAAACAACATTTGACTAGAGTTTTCAATCATTTCAATTCAGATGAATTGAAAATTAATAGCAGAACTTCATTGTATATCATTTGGAGTGAAGAGTAAATAACTAGCCTTTATATTACCATAGATTATATGGTATATTTTATAGTTCATCTTCAATTAATCTAGATTAATTTTTTTGTCTTCCATAAAAGCTGAGTATTTATGGAGAAAACATTTTTCAGTGATGTTTACAAATAAGACTTGAAACAAATAAAATAATCTGTTAACACCTGTCAATTCTGAGTAGCAGGTACAGAATTGTTTGTGTGTGTGTGTGTGTGTGTGTGCATGCACATGTGCACATGTGTTTGCTATATTTCACACGTTTTATTAAAAATTTAAAAATTTAGAACCATTCCTAAATTTTCAGAAGCATTGAAATGTCAAATACTTAAATACTTGCAGTAAAGTAATAAGAATTAAAGGGAATGTTGTTATACTTTACCAAGAATGTTTCTTGCCTTGGTATGTTACATTTTTAATAAGTTACATTGATTAAAATGTCTCAAAACAGCCTTCAATCCTCTCCTTAATTAAGCCCTAATATATATACACACACACACACACACATACAACAAGGATGGAGGGGAACTAGACCTAAAAAAAATATCATTTTACTAAACATTTCCCAAGCCACTAAGCATTCATGTAGATTTAGTTTTGTTTATCTATTTTACTGCAGATTACACAGCTGTAATGATTAATATTATGTGTCAACTTGACTGAGCTAAGGGATTCCCAGATAACTGATAAAACATTATTTTTAAATGTGCCTGTGAGGGTGTTTCTGGAAGTGATTAACATTTGGATCAGCAGACTGAGTAAAGAAGATCCCTCTCACTAGCACAGTTGTGCATCATCTGGTCTGTTGGGGGTCTAGTAAAACAAAAAGGCAAAGGAAAAGCAAATTAGCTCTTTGTTTTGGCTAAGGCATCCATCTTCTCCTGCTCTGGGAGATTGGCTCCCCTGATTCTCAAGCCTTTGGACGCAGATTGAATTACATCACCACTTTTCTTGGCTCTCCAGCCAAGATGGCAGACTGTGGGATTTCCCATCCTTCATAACCACATGAGCCAATTCCTATAATAAATCTATTGGTTTGTGTTTATCTGGACAACGTTGACTAATGCAACAGCAATGAACATTGATTAATTTATATATATTTTTTTCATTAAAAAATTTATTGAGGTTACATTGGATAGTAAAATTACATAGGTTCCAGGCAATACATCTTCTATGTGTTTCATTGTGTGCTCACCACACAGAGTCAGTTCTCTTTCCATCACTATATGTTTGACTCCCTTCCCCTCCTCTTTCGTTTTATCATTTCTAAAGATGAACTGTCAAAGCTATCAAAGTTTTCAAAAATGAAAAAATAATTGTTGAAATAGGAAAAATGTCTCCCCAAATATTATGTTTTTATTTATATTTTTCCAGTGAATCATCTCCATAATAAATGGAGGCAGAGAAACCTATTTTAGGAAAAAGTAGTCTAATGCTGAGAAAAAAAAAATCAACCAAATAAGTAGATATTAACAGGTACAGAGGCATAAAGTTCCTATATATTCCTTCTTCAATCTATTTTAAACTTCCTCATCCTTTCATTTCTTCATCTGAAAGATGCAAGCAATAATGCAAGCTAAATCTCTCTGACCGCATCTAAAGGATACTTAATGAATGTACATAGAGACTATTTGAGCTCTGTGCACTAAGCAGAAATCTTAACTGATTTTCTGAAAATACCCATTACAGAAAGTGCCTTAAAGAGAAATATTATACTGAGTATGCTTTAAGTAAATTAATTCCAAAAAGATGTCCTCCAAAATAATTAAATCATGAAACTCCTAAATCTCTAGTTAAAATAATCCATGAG
>PVKE010040898.1:0-14407 GCA_004027555.1 Craseonycteris thonglongyai | reverse complement strand
AACTTTCTTCTTTGCTATCTTAATACACAGGCTCTTGCCTATTGTAAAACTGATATTCAATGTTAACAGCATATGAAATTTACCAACAGGGTTCTGTTTTCAATAGCAACCGGTATCTTAAAAATTCTCCTTTATTAGTGTGTCTCCTACTTTCCAAAATGGAAATCAAACACATAACCTGCAATTCATATCTTCTACAATAATGACCACAACTTCAGATAACTATAGAGTCATCAGTGGTTGTCAGACTTTAATACAATTACATCACCTTGAAAATAGATTTAAAAACCCAAGGACCCAAACCTGGTAATGTGAGATAAAACCTCGACCTGTATTTTTACCAATTTCCTTGAGTGTTTCTGACCACACCACAATTATATAATTATTGAATTCATTCTTCCATTAAAATTGAATTAAACAAACAAAAGTCTCCCATAATTCTTTGTCCTAAAAACATACATATCCACAAATCAAATTCTCTAATGTTAGACATCTTTCCCCATGTTTATACACTTTCTCCTTGCTAATTTTATTGTATTACCATAATTTAGACAGTACATACAAAAACAAAATGCATTTATTTTTTAAAGAAACCCAGTTTTAATTAGTGGGATTTAAGTTTATAACATGTAATTTATGGGCAAAGCAAGCTACAGCTTTCCAACTAACCAGAATCTATATATTGAGTGCAATGAGAAGACTATAGATAGTAACTCTTTTTTTTTTTTCTCACAGGAGCTGCACTGGCCTCCCAACTCCACTGCACACACCATATCCAGGGTTCTGTATCACTAGTCCCTATGCCTGGACTCATTGCCCCTCTGCTCTCTACCTGTTCGACCATGGCTGACTCATCATTAATGCCTCAGCTCAATAGGTTAAGTATCTTCAGAACACTTATTACTACCTAAAATTATCTCAACTAGTTTGTTTTTTTTAACTTATATTTTGTCATCTCTTATGTCTAATGTGTTTGTTTCCAAACACCTGAAATAGTGGCCCACACATAATGGGCAGTCAATAAATATTTAGTAAACAAATTTTAAAAAAAGACAATAAATAAATAAATGGATAATTCATCATTGTCAACTTTCAAAAATGAATACAGATTTTCACCATATTGTGCAAGTAGTTTTATGTATAGTCTTTCAGGTATATTAGGTATTTTTCTGTCACATATAGGAAATTATCTCTTTCATAAGAGTAACTTTAAAAAAAAAAAACACCTGCAAATAATCAAAAAAAAAATTGAAAATACATGATGAGCTAGTTGAGTCAACTTATTAGAACTGAAAAAGGTTCTGAAGAGCTGGTTCCTCTCCCAATTGATTGGCTAATTCACACTTTGTGAATTTTAGCACTACATTGCAAATTAGGAGATCTGAATACTCAGTATATCGATAATCTAAAATAAGTTTATGTTTTCTCTGGATATAAAATTAAGGGGTCCGATGGTTTAATTCTGAAGTTTCACTTCTACTTTCACTAGTGACATGGACTTCAGAAAAAAAAGATAGCTTTGACATGCCCCAGTGAATACAAAATATGTATTAACCAGGTGAATTTATAAATTTTGCAGTATTTTTGTGAGGCAAATGAAAGTTGCCAATAATAAATTCCATGAGAATTATAATAATAGCTCTTATTTCTATAACACTTTAGTTATAATTTGCACTTAGGTTAATAATTTACAATGTCCTTTTACCTATATCATCTTAAGTGACTCTGACAACTATACATATGTAGACATAGCCCTATGTGTAATCAGAGATGGTATCATCCTTCCATTTCTTCTCCCTCTACAGAAAGGTAATTGATGTTTAGAGAACTTAAGTGATTCAGTAAGGTGTACACAGCTGGTATTCACCAGCCATTTTTTAGTAAGTCAATATCTAGGCGATAATGTCAATGCTCTGTCCTCTTTTGTACTTGATCTATCTGCAGTCCAATTATGCCTTATCTGATCTCATGTGCTCTTAAGCTTGAATACCAAAATTCAGAGTCTAATGTTTGCAATCTCTCTGAAAATATGTAGGTCTACCTATCCAACCGCCTACTGGATATTGTCAGTTGTATGTCCTAAAACTACCTATGGTTTTACGTTTTAGAATATTCCATTTCTAGATGAGTTATTTAAACATATCCCCTGGTACTGAAAATGACATTATTCATTACACATTTGCTTGAACTGAAAACTTAACAGTCATCCTTTATCTAAAACCATCTAATTAATCTTGGGTGGGAGAAATGATACAAGTAAGATTTGGTAAAGGGCAAGGTTGGTAGTAGAGATTACCAAAGCAAGTACTTGAAGAGATGGCAAATAAAACAAATAACAATTATTATCCCTCTGTTTTTAATTGACAGTTTTCCTAACTATATATATGCACAGAAAAATTTAGGCACATTATGTAACATACAGAAAATTATATCTATTTAATAAGTAATTATATAAAATAAAAATATTATGAATCATAAAAAAAATTTTTTATCAATATATTTGCCTTTTGATTTCTAGTTGAGAAATTATACCTTTGGTCATTCTACAATGAATTCTTACAATGTTTTTGGTATATCACAGTAAAAATGCGTCCCTCCTTTTTTGAAATTTGTCTATATATCTTATTGGAATTTCACTTTCTTGTATATAAATGTCATTTTCATTTCTATTACTTCTATAAAATGAAACTACTACTGGATTATTAAAATACTGTGAAAACATACCAGCATACCAGCTTAAAGCCAAACACCACTGGGATTGTATAAAATATTTGCTAGAATACCCTTTGAACTTAGCTTAAAATTTAGTAAAAGTGAGTATTAGTTCATTATAACATTATAAATATACTTACATAAACATTAAATTAAAAATGTATATTATTTCATTATTATTAGTGTGTTTATAGCTCATGCTAACCTTTTGTTTTTAACCAGTAAACAGAGATTCCAATAAAAATCATACATCATACGTTTTTTTCTCAGAGAACATTTAAGACAAGGGCTATTGCTATAAATTTGGAAGTTTCTAGGCACACATTATGTTCTTGGTTCTGATTTAAACACTTTTATTCCCAATTAGCATAATAAAAGTAACTTAAACATCATATGAGCTTCACATTTGTCTCAAAAATGAAAAAGCCTCTGGACCAAGAAATTTGTGGTTAAACATAGGCCTTGTGAAAATAGCTACATAATGTTGAATACATACATATATGTGTGTGTGTGTGTGTGTGTGTGTGTGTATTCACATGTACATACACACACAAGTATACATATGTATAAGTATGTGTGTGTGTGTATATATGTATGTATGTACATATGCATAATCAGTATACAGGGTATCTAGAACACACTGAAGGAAAATAACTATATATGGAAATCAACCATTAAATAAAGATTCAAAGTGTTTTCCTTTTAATATTAGCATTTAAATAACATAATCATTTAAATTAGTCCTAATTATTCTATGAAATAATTCATAATTTACTGATATATATCAAAATAATTAGCTGTCATAAATCAGAATAACATGCATTATTCTGCCAAAGGGAAAAACTTCACTCACCTATGATCTGCTTTGATTGTGTTGATTCAATGATGCCAGACAGTTCCATTCAACCAAGAATGTCTGTCTCATAACTATCAGGACAGGATGACAGACTCTGTATTCTGCTTAATTTTGCTATTCTACTGAGATTAATCATGTGGAATAAAATAAGCCTGACATATCAGAATTATTCAATAATTAAGAAAAGTATCATTACCTTATAAATAACTAAAATGAATACTGACCAAAAGGAAAGCAAAATGAATCTTGCTTCTTATTTCATCAGTTGCTTCAGATTCAAGGTCAAGTTACCAGCTATCTGTTGCCTTTCTAATGTAATAATCACACCTTACATTGAACGCAACCCTAAAAGTCATGCAGAAGATTCAATAAAAGTGCCAGGTGAGAGAATATTGTGAATAAAATAATCAAATAGGAATTAACCAGAATACTATATTTTTTTCAAAATCTGTTGTTTCTTATGAGATGACAGGTAATATATTCTCATGTCAATAACAGTGCATTACAATTATTGCTAGCTAAAAGCACTTGCTACTCATGATACACTACATTTTGTCTGGCAGTCTATGATGCCAGTTCCTTGGGGATTACAGAAAAATAATACCCTCATTAACAGAGTGATAAGTAGTTGAAAGCTGTGCCAACATTTAACTCATGTCTGCCAATTGAAATGGAAAAATGTTCTTTATTGATTGGAAAAAAGATCTTGTTTGAAAATAATTGACTCTGAGTCTTTCAGTGACATAGTACCACCTCCGGAAGAAACATATGCTCAACTTAGAAAACAAAGGTTAGATATAAGAGGTTGGGCACTTGTTCCTGACACAAGCACAATTTCTATTGACTTGAATAAAAATTCTCTCTGTCTATGAATCAAAAGCTTATAGATCTAGTCTACTTTAGAAGCAGAAAAATATTATTCAAATAAAAAGTTTACAGGGAAGCAGGGCATAGGAGATAGAGGGAGCCAGACATTTTTCATAGAAAAAGGTGGAAATGGGGTGGCATGGTCAAGAAACAAAAATGTAGCTATTTCAAAAAAAGACATGCATACATAAATCACATTTTATGGCACTAAGACAATCACTGATAAGATGTTGATACAAATGAAATGTTCAGTTTTGAAATGTTAAGTTTGAGATGCCAATAAAAAAATAAAGTGAAAATGCCCTGTGGTAGAAGACATAAATCACCTATTGCTCAGTGTTGAGGTAGAAAGTTGAAATAAACACAAACAGTTACAAAAGAGAACCTAAAGATAGAGAGCAAGGGCATTATGAGAGTGAATATGATGGAAATCAAAGGTATTAGCAACAAAACAGAGAAGCAGTGAGAAGTGAAGTAACAGAAAATCAGATGGGTGTGATAACCCAGAAGCCAAGGGAAGAAATGCTTTGAAGGAAAGGGAGTGAAGTACTGTTTAAAAAGCTGCTGGGACCAAAAAATGAAATTACAGAACTGACTGTTAAGTTTTACAGTGTAACTTTAATAATAATTTTTTAAAGTTTCATAAAGTAGGGGTTATGAATGTATGATTTTGTAGGGTTCAAAAGAGAATGGGGGATGAACAATGGTAGATGTTAAAGACATGTAACACTGTAAAACAGATTTTGTATAAAAAGTAGAAAGACATTTTGCTTGGCATAATAGCTTCTAGGTCCATCCATGTTGTCTCAGATGGCGAGATTTGTGTACCTCCAAACTTCCAATTATAAAATAAGTAAGCCACAGAGATGTGTACAGTCAATAATATTCTAAAAGGCAAAACCATCATCACTAAAACCAAAGTGCTGTATATGTTCAAAATAAAGTGTTAAATCAAAATATTATATTTTTAAAAGTCATTGACAGGTGTTGCTACAAGCTGGGGGCAAAGGGCCCATCCTCAGAGAGGTGGCCTCAGAGCATAGCAGATGCAATTCAGGATGTTCAGGGTGTATATCCACCTGAGGCCTTCCTCCAAGATGGTCCAAGATCAGACGGGAATCCCCGTGATCTAGATGTGCAGGAAGGACCTCCCAGTACCAGGGCCAGGCCATCAGCAGCCCTGTGAGCAGCATCTTGCACCTGCCCCACAGTGCCTTGCAACTGTAGTTGAAGGTCACCATCCTCTGTCAGGTCACCAGGTACACCAGCTTTCCTAAATTCAGCCATAAGATCTGGTTCTTCTGGGACCCACAGAACCCAGGAGATTATGAGCTGGTAAAGGGTACTGCTTAAAGCACTGGGAGATGCCAGGAGCTCAGTGTACAGGTAGTGCAGACACCCCTGTCCATTTGGGTGAGCTCCAGAGCTTTCTCAGCCATCTCACAACCACTTCTAAAGCAGGGAACACCAAGAAGCCAGTAGGGGCATTGCCACAGGATCAAGATGGATATCTACACTGTCCCAAGCCTGGGGATAACCAAAATGGGGGTGGCAGTGGTATGCCTCTCAGCTGTAAAGATGTACCCAGCCCTTACTCTCTCAAAGGTGTCAAAAGCATCTCATATTACAGTCTTGAGTCTCATCTCAGAAATTTACCCAAATTATCAAGGTCTTCTTCACCACTTGCTCATACTTATGCACAGAAAGCATTTTAGTGCTTCATTCATGTCACTCCTTAAGCTGGGAAATCTTTACTTCCTCTTTGAATACTGGAGAATCTCCACTAAGATGTAAGTTCTCTCTCTGTATTCTTATAGCACTCATAACACACTTCTGTCATAGCATTAACAATATGTACTGAAGTTTCTGGCCTAAGTGTTTCCCTTCTCTGCTAGACTGTAAGACTAACTATAATATATTATGTATCTTTATAACTCCAATTCTTGACATATTTCTCAAAATATGAAAGTTAAATATGACTGCAAAATTCTACATTTGCAAAAATGTTTGTGTGTGTATAAGGAACTGAAATCAGATTCCTTTCAAGAACAGTACTAACTTTAAGAAAATGCTTTGATAAGCTGTTTTTTTTTAACATTTTATTTATATTTTATTGTTTTTGATGAGAGAGAGAGAGAGAGAGAGAGAAAGAGAGAGAGAGAGAGAGATACAGAGACAGGGAGAGAACTGAGTTGGGGGAATTCCCCAGTTCAGCACATGGGTCTGCACGGGCCGGGGCCGTGATTCGATCCTCGGTCCCCAGTGCTGCAAAGTGAGCGTCTAACCCACTGAGCCATCCCAGCTTCCCCAAGCTGTTTTTCAATACAAGGTATAATGTTGACAGTTGGATGAAAAAAAAAAAAATACAATTAGCCTACTTAAGAAATATGCAGCAAATCCCTACATCTTCAGTGCCACGGACTCAAGCAAGCTGTGTGTTAGTGTTCCTTTTGACTGCTGTTTGTTCTGTTGTGTTTTTGTGGAAAACAGATAAAGTAGTGAAATTTCATGTGGGCAGGAGAGGTAAGGCATGTCTTCGGAGTGTAAGATCATCTATACATTATTAAAAAGGAATAACAACTTTGAAACAGGAAGGATGAGAAAACCCATGAAGGTCTCTATTCCCACCTGTAGTAGACATTGCCTCCATGTTGACTAATCTGATATCCTCTCCTTTATGAGCAACTTGCTAAACAACACTTCAACACACCTTGCAAGTTTTTCATGTGATGAAGTTCTACCAAATATTGTGAATTTTCAATCCTCTATTGCTCATTGTAAACATCTTATGGTAACTCTAGTTGCTCTTTGCATTTGCTGTTGATTTGAGGCAGAAGAGCACAACAAACCTGAAAAATATGTGAAAATCCTATGCTGCCAGAGATGGAGAAAGAATAGGTTCTTGCATTGTATCTTGGAGGATAACTTCCTACCAAATGGAACACATTTTAGATATCATGTGAGCAAGAAATATTTTTATTCCTACTCTATACTTGAATCATGTCAATAATTCAAGAGGTTTTTTTTTATATATATACTTTGTGGAATATCAAGAAATCTGATACCTGTATATCCAAGTAAATAAAATAAAATTTCCTATTGACTACTATTAATGTAACAATTAAAGGCCTGCTCGCTATTATAATTGTAATCAGTTCAATGAAACATTAGGTTCTTAACCTTCAATTTTAACATCTTATGTTAGTATTCATTGTAGTTTTTCACAAATATTTTGCTATACTAGTATAGTGAATGTGCTTTTATTATACTTTGAAAATAATCAGGCAAAATTTTTTTAATATAAAGAGATGAAAAATAATGTTTTATCACTTATTATTGAGGTACTATGGCATGCCACTTTAATGTATAAATGATATCAAGTTAATACCATTACAATTCTGCATGGTATTTCATTTGAGAAATGAAAATATATAGTAACTATTGATGACTAATTTGCCAAACATAATAGAGTATTGAAAATGAACTCCATGACCCCATATCCCAACTCTTTACCATAGGCTGTTGTATCTGTCAACGTCTTAAGTATCTTCAACCACCTTATTATGCTCATTGTTGCTGCAAAATTTGCTGTCTTACTTCTGCATTTTATATTCTAATGATGTATAAAATCCATATCTTTATCCTAGATACCTCTTGTGTGTTTCAACTCCGTATTTTTAACTATCTCCTAGTTATTGTTATATGCAGACTATTGTGACACTACAAATTTATTCCAAAGTTGAACTCATGTTAAATACACTTAAACTTTCCATTTCTTCTATATTTAACCTTGAGCTAATTACAAAATCATGCACTTTGTCAATAAAGTCACAAAGCTTAATCACCCTCAACTCATCTATGTATTTTACTTCCTGTATTCAAAAAGTAGTTAGTTCTACTAATTCTGACTCCTAAACTCTTTTTGGTGTTGCCTTTTCATCTTGATCGCTGTGTGAGTCAGGGTACCAATCGGAAACAGGTACTTCATAAAATGTGCAAAATTTGGAACAGGCACTATTTGTAGAGCAGGGTGTAGGGAAATAAACAGACAATGCAGTACCCTGAACTTTCACTACTGGAGTAGCCCTTACCATCACTCAACTTGAAAGAGGATGGAGAGATCAGCTGCCAGAAACCAAGAGCCTATTAATATGAAGAGGAGTGGCTTGACAGATGTCGTCTCTGCAAAGAAAATAACCCAGGAGTAATATAGTCAAATAAATAATTATGTTCAGCTGACTCCATGCCTATTTTCCACTCTCCTGCCACTACCTCCATTGGCTGATACCAGAATCAAATCAGAAATAAGAAGTCAACAAAGTGCAATCCATTTAGCTCTCCGTCTCCTAGGGAAAAGGTCAGGACATGAAACAGTGAAGAGTGGATCTAGAGAGGCCATTGGGAAATGTGCCTTCATGTGCTCATCAACTATTGTCCCTTACTTCTGCCCTAGCCCCTAATTTGGCATTACAACTTAAACCAATGTATTCTTTCAAAATGGAAAGTGTGATTTGTATTCTCCATGGCATTACATTCTGAATATAATACCTGCACTTTCAGATTTGTCATGTTATGAAAGACTATAAAATTGGGCCCCATTTATTTGTTATACCCCTCGCTCCATGGTCTAAAACCATTCTACTTTAAGTAGCCATCTGTTGTAAAGCCTCTTCAACATTCTCTTTCTAGTGAGCTCACTTTCTTCTTTCAACATCTTGTTCAAAATCTATTTCTCTGTGGAATATCCATTAGTTTTAAGCAAAAATAGATGCTCATAATTTACATATCAATACACCATTATCGATTAACACTTGTCCTACTATAATGTAGAATATGCATATTTCTGAAATATTTATTTTTCATTTCTTGAATTTGGGAGCACTCTTAATTACTGTGAAGGACCTTATATTTGGTACATAAGTTGTTCAGAAATATGATGGTTGGGTGAAACTAAGACATTGTGACAATTATTGATGATCCTGTATCTTTATAAAAACACATTTTTTCTTACAAATTTATGTCTTTCTTCCTTTGTTACTTTTATTCTCTAATAGAATTATATATGCTAACTGTGGATATAAACAAATTTCATCTGGCTGAGCCTCCCCATTTTGTATTATAAAGTTAAAGTATTATAATTTTAATGACAAATTCAATGTAATACATATTTTGGTATTTGAACCTTCTGAATGTTTGATGTGTTCTCCACTCTACCATAATATTTAATTAGATTGTTGTCCTTTTTTCTCTTTCTCGTGTTCATGTGTGAGATTTTTTTCACTGCAACTCAGTAACATCCATTGACCTTTCTGGAAGCAATAAGGCATTAAATTTACTCCTCAAACTTGGCGTATACCCTAAAGGTTTTATTTAAAGGTTAGAGGACCAAAATATTAGCTAATTTAAGGCAAAGATACAACTTGGAAGAAATAAAACTAGAAAAAGCTACAGATCATGAAGTTTGAGAATAGCAGAATGTGATTGTTTCCTTACTTTATCTGTAGCCTCTTCCATATTTTTTGCAGATTTAAGAAAAAAATGGGGGTGGGGGAGTAAGTGATAAACCACTTATTGGAACGCATTCATAAAATCTTCATGTCACACCCAAGTGCTAATTTTACATTTGAATTATGCATCTCTCTAATAGAAGACAGAAATGGAAAGCCTGAAACATCTATCAGTCTTGACCCTGGCAGACTAGAATGTGAGCACTTCAAAGAAAAAGAAGTTTTAATTAAGTTCCAAACTGAATTATCAGATACAGGGATGATAATAATTTAAAATGTAGCAAGTGTAAATATGGACATTGACCTTAAGGCATCCTTACTGAATCTTATGATGTACACAAAAACACATGTAAATATTAGTTTTGGATAACTGTAACAGTCAACAACCACACAGCGGGCACCCTCCACAGGCTTCCACAGCTACATGGAAAGTCAAAAATGCTCAAGTGCCCTAATAAGGTTGTGATGACATATGGGACACAAATCTCACTTAGTATACAGTAAATAAACCAGTGTTTTAACCTATTTATTTGAAAACACTCGGTATAGATGTGCAGTTGCCAACCCATCTTTATATGCTAATTGCAATGTATTATGTATGCATTTATGCATGTCTTGACTTATTGCAAAAAAAATTAATTGTGACCAAAACACATACATGGCAAAATAAAACATAACTTGCCAAGAATCAGTGTGAATGCAATGCTGAGTGACACAGAGAGACGACTGCTTTGATTAAGGGTCAAGGGATATTTTGGCAAAATAACTTCTTTTAATTCAACAGGAATCACGTCTATCTCATGTGTGGAAATAAGCAGATTCCTGGAATGTTAGAGTATAGCTATAAAACTGTTTAGTTTAACCAGTTTTAATAGATTGATTTTACATTTTAATTACAAAAGAAATATATTCTTTGATTTTAAAAAAATTTGAGCAGATATATAGGAAGTAAGAGCCTGTCTCCTCTCCAATCTTGCTCCCCACATATTTTGCTGTGTACAGATGACTCAATTTATAAAGTATAAAATGGAGGGCACGAATCAATATAGAGGCTATTAGTAGAGATGAAAGATCAGTTTTCACTGACATATTCAACACACATTTATCATATCTCTATGATACACCAGGCTCTCTTTTGGGCTTCTTGCAAAACAATGGTAGGGAGAAATCGACATATGCCCTGCCCTCTGAGAACTAGGAGAGGCAGATACACATTATTCAAATATACTAATGACCATGTAATTGCAAGTTCTGGGTAGATGTCATACAGGAGAATTGCAGGTGATTAATAAAGCTGGGAACCTGATTTTACCTGAGGAATCAGGCATGATTTCCTTACTTAGAATTATTAATATTTTGAGCTTAGCCATCATAGATGAGCAGATCCACTGGGTAAAGAAGATGGTGGGAAAAGGAACTGTAAAAAATATTATTTGATACAGGAAAAAGCATTACAAAGGCTCTGAATTTGGAAAGAGATAAGTTAATTTATAGAAACCCATCTGAATATAGGTTAGTTAATTTAGGGAAATCTAAGCCTTGTCAGCACGTTTAAGTTTGGGGGAGACTACTATGAGAAGGAGTTGACAGACATGTAGGAAAATGTCATATCATGCAAGGCTGGGGGCATTTTTGGTGCTTTAACCTCTTTCTCTCCAGCATAACCCATTATAAAATTTTACTTCGATAAAATGTGAAACAGATTCTAATCATGTGCAATAATAAGAATGCCATGACACCCTCGTCACTTGTATTTGATTAGGTCCTTACACTGAAGTTTTGGATTCATCTCAAATTAGTTAATCAGTTGTTTAGTTTGTTTGCCTAAATCAAAATTAATCACTGAAAACAAAGTATCTTTTGCTTCATTACTTGCATTAGGCTCATGTAAAATGCTTTTCTGTGGTGCTAAATTGTTTCTGTATTTGTTTACCTAAAAGAAATAATCACTCATTGTATATAAAAATTATCAAAAAATCTTTCTCACTTTTATACTTGTTAACAATGGGAAAAATAAGGTTTTCCAGTTCTTAGGAAATTTTAGGTATTAGCAGGGATTTCATGAATGGATCTTTATGCTACTTGTTAAATCCCTGTCAACTAAGAGTTAAATCCTTTTAAGAATTAAGGGAAAAGAGATAGCCAACAAAACAAACAAAAGCAAAGCAAAACAAAACAAGATAAAGTTAAAATAAACTAACTCAAGAAAAAAACAAAGCTACAATTAGAGTTGACTATTGTATTTATTTACTTTAAAAAAACTTGTAAATGAAAAATATATTTATTTTGTCTTTCCTGTAAAATCTATATTTCAAATTAATTAAGCAAACTCAATGATGCTGAAAAGCTCTTTTTTCTTTTTTTAAATTAAAACACCAGACAGTAATGCAAGATTGGATATTAAGCTTTAGCCTGTAATCTCTGATGAGTGTTTGTTGAACAAATAGATGTATAAAAATATTTTAGAGAAAATGAGGTATGTTTAAATATAGATTACAAACTAGAGAACACTAGAGAATTAGTGTTAATCAAGCATTAAAGTTGAATTGTGAAATTGAGGAAACTATCCTCAATCTTTTATGTATTTGATGGCAAGATGATATGATGTCTGTGGCTGCAATTCTTCAGGAAAGATCAAGGAGTTTTATATTCCACATATTAGTGAAGTCATATGGTTCTTAGCTTTTTCTGTCTGGCTCATTTTGCTCAGCATGATGATCTCAAGTTCCATCTATGTTGTTACAAATGGCCCCTTGGACATAGTCAACAGTTTAGTGGTTACCTGAGGGTAGGAGGAGGTAATGGGAGAAGGGAGGAGGAGCTACATATATGGTGATGGAAAGAAAGCTGACTCTGGGTGGTGAGCACAGACTGTACCACATAGACTAAGTACTATAGAATCATACACATGGAATCTATGTAATTTTCACTAACCAATGTCACCCTAATAAAGTTAACAATATAAAAACAACAACAATAAATATTAAAATACATTTAAAAAATCGATGAAATTCTTCAGGAAATAATTAATAAAATATATCTAGTTAACATCTGATAATAATAAATTTATATCTATATATTCTTTAATTTTCTCTTTATGTTTCTGCAAGTTTGAGGTTTTTCAAAATAAAAATAAAGTAAAAAGAATATAAAGAAATCTTCAAAGAATATGGATATAATTAACTAACTCATTGGTATGAGAACAAGAAGAAAAAGAGAAAAGGGAAGGGAAATGAAGGAGAGGGAAGAACTTCATGTTGCTTTATAATAAAATACATAACATTTTCACAAAGCTTTGGTCTACAGTGTTCAGCACCTTTGCATCTGAGCTCTTCCTATTACCACATTTCTACTTTGCACCCACATTTTGACTCATTGCTCAATCCTGTTACATCTTCTCAGCATCGAATATTATTTTCAGAACTTCCATTTTTTATTTCTTAACCAATAGTGACCAAAGTCCAGATTCTCTACGAATGCCCACTAAATTAACTTGGCCCTTGTTTGTTTCTCTCTGCACATAAAAACTAATTCATTTCAAGCAAGGAGAACAGAAAGAAGTAGCTGATCCCTACCCAATTTACAGGATAACTTGCAAACCCAGTTGTAACCTGTGTTTTTTAAAGCATAGATTTCTGATTGATACTACAGTTTTACAACACAGGAAGTAGCTCTCACTGTTAGCACAAAAGCTGCCCAAAGTAGAATCTACAGGTGATAATGATAGCTAATACTGTTCATAAGTAATCAAAGTGCTATTGAGGTTAAGCTGAATGTATGAGGTAAAATCATGCCCCCTTCACACATACAGAAACAGAATCAGAAGTCAACCAAGTTAGCCAAGGTCAATTTGCTAAAATGTATCAAAACTGGGTTTTTTATTTCAGCTTTCTATGTCTCCAAAATTAATGCATTTTTCTTAACATCTCAGATTCTATCCTCAGTTAAGAAAATATTTAGTTTGCAGTACTCAGAATTACACATCATTTCTCATTAGAATAATGATTGTGATGATTTCTAGGACAAAGATAAATATAGCATGTTATATAGCATTTTACCTTTTTGCTGTTACAACAGCAAGTTGTGAAGAGCTACATCCTCAGGTTATCATGTGCCTTTATCATTGTGTTTCCAGAGGCCTAGCCACCTGGATTAGAGATCCTTTATGATCAGTGTTGCAAGTACCCACAGCAGCCTCAGTCAGAGATGTGCCTGCAGAGGCCCTTATACATGTAAGTTTGTAGGTTCCAGGGTTGTTGCACTTTGGAGCTCTAGGAAGTTTCTGTCAATATGCATGACATCTCTTAGAAAACTCTTGTTGCACTGTGCCTGAACTCTGAAGTGTGTGCTGACCTTAACTGGCAGCAAAACTCAGCACTGAGTTCTTTGTAGTCTGAAATCACCATAAGTATTGCAAAAGTGTCACATTTCCTGAGTATCCAAATCAGAGGTCAGTAACTGGGGG
>PVKE010040897.1:0-14403 GCA_004027555.1 Craseonycteris thonglongyai | reverse complement strand
TCTCTCTCTCTCTCTCTCTCTCTCTCTCTCTCTCTCTCTCTCTCTCTCTCTTTCTTTCTCTCTCTCTCTTTCCCTCTCTCTCACCTTCTCTCAAACAATAAAATAAACCTTTTTTTGAAATTACAAAGCTGGAAATGCCAGAATAGCTCAGTGGTTGAGCGTTTGCCTCGCAATGAAACCATGTCACAACAAATGATGTGCAACTATGGAGACTGCCCCCCCCCCCGCCTCCCCTTCTCTCAAACAGTAAAATAAAATTAAAAAAAACAATTACAAAGCTGGTGAGAAAGTTCACTATCATGACAAATAGTCACCAGGTGCCAAAAACAGAGTAAATAAGATAAGAGAATTTAGACCTAGACATATCATAGGGAAATGTTTAGAGGACATACAAAGAGTAGGTGTGGGTGGAGAACAATGAAGCATATATAATACTAAATGTGTTTGTTATTAAAAAAAAAAGAGAGAGAGAAGCTTAAAATGTCTTTGTAGTATCAGAGCCTATTCTGAATATAGCTGTACTCAACCCAATATAAAGGTACTTACTTAGCACTGACTACATGCAAGTGCCATGCTAGGAACTGGCAGACAGGACAATCAATAGCACACAATTAAAGAACTCCAGGAAAGTAGGGCCATGCACACATGTAACTGTGGTAGATTGTATTGATTAGTGCCAGTACTTCAACCTTCCCTATATCCATTAATTTTGTCTTGTAAATTTATCGGTCTTTCCAGAGTTTATTTCCCAATGCCTTAAAAATGGACTTACCTTGAAAGTTACTTTGGCGAATAGAATTCTTTGTACTTGAAGGTATGCCAGTTCTAAGCCTAGGCCTCCAGAAGCCATGTGAGTTTTGCTGCACTTCTGCTTTTACTCTGATAACATGCCCAGGCTAGACTGCTGGAAGCTGAGAGGTCTGGAGAGCAGTGATCAGTGACCCATTCACCACAGCCAAGAATGTGAGTGACCACTTCAGAGCCAATCGTCCCAGAGCATGATGAATAAACGATTCCTACTGTAGGCATACAGATGCCATTGATAACAACCCCACCATATTCCAATGTGACAGAGGACACAGATGATAGCAAGAAAATAACTTCAAATTCTGAACTTTCTCCTGTGGCATATTAAACTCATTTCCTTAGTTTCACAAAATTCCAGCTAGTTCTGTCTGGCAAATGCATTGGTGGCAAAAGCTGTGAAAAGGTGGCAGCTGAAATCTCTTGCCCTTAAATAGCTGTCAGCTCAAAACTGTAAACAGTAAATACCATGAAGCCTGTCTTAAACCACAACCCAAGGGAACAGCAGAAATTGGATACCTCATAGAAACGATCTTTAAGTAAAGGTTGAACACAATAGCCTTGAGGATAGTTTCAAATGGTGGCTCAACACAGAGTTGTCTGATGGGAAGTATTGCCAGTCTGGCTTCCCAAGGTTTGCCTGCTTGGAGACACATAATGAAACAGAGAGCTACAGTGTTCATTTAGGTGTCCACAGAGAGGCTAGAAAAACCCAAAGTATTTGAAAATGCCTTGGGAAATCCTCTGCTTTTGGATGCATTAATCAAACTTTAGAAAGTAATAATCCAGGTAAAAAGCTGAACTATTTCTCAAAGCTTCTATTTACTTCAGGAGCGGTATGCACCATGCTCTCATAATCCTGTCCCCTTCCGTGGAGAGCACCCTACCAGGGCACTTATGATGTGGGGAGTTGAAAGCTAGCCAAATCATACAGTGAATATGTCTTAAAGTCCCCTGACAGGACGTGGCTAGCAACTTGGCCTGGGAGTTTGGAAAGTACTTAGTCTACAGAGAGGGGCCTTTTGAGGCCAGAGCAGCTAAGCCCTTAAAAGAAGACTATCTCAAGAAACTATCATGATCCTTGGGGCCCAGCCCTAATAAGAATGGTAGAATTTTAATATCAAGTAGAAAAAAGTTATTAAGAGGAAAACTGATTATTTTTTTCATTAAATATAACATCTAAATTAAAGATCCAACATTAGAAAACAGTAATGCTAACAATTTTATGTTCATAACTTTGTAGATTTTTACACAATGACTCAAAATTATATAAAACTTGGACCTTAAAAAACTAAAACTGCACCTAAAAATATATAAAACAAAAACTGTTAGGAGTATAAGAAAGTTAAATAAATTAAGCTTTTATATATTTGACTAGAAAACTGGTATAGGTGAATATTTAATAATACAGAAAGATAGTCATGTCTTTGTTACATAGAAAAAAGGTCACAAAGCATAGTTTTAATAAAAGGCTTATTTTATTGTTGGAGAAAAGGTGAGTTGGGGGGGGGAAGAAAAGAAAAGAAAAGGTGAAAGAGAGAGAAAGACAGAGAGAGAAGGGAGAGGGCCCAGAGCAATCTTCATAGTTGTATATCATTAGTTGTGACACGGTTTCATTCTACACAGATGAATGTGGGGCTACCTGGGGAGGGAACCAAACCAGAGCTTCCCACATGGGAGGCTAGAACTTTCACCACCAAGCCATCCTGGTAGTCACCAGATGCACCACTGTTCACCATATGGGGTTGCATGGGCTGGAGTCGAAATTAAACCTTAACCTCACAATTGTGAGCCAAGCCCTCAAATGCTGAGCTATCCTGGTTTTTCCACATAACACAATTTTCATTTTATTTTTTTAAAGATTTATTTTATTGTTTTTGACAGAGAGAGAGAGACAAAGAGAAGGGGAAGGGCCCAGAGCAGTCTCCACAGTTATATGTCATCAGTTTTTAGTTTTCAATGTGGTTTTGTTCTACACAGATGGACAGGGGCCACACAGGGCGGGAACCAGCCTGGGGGCCTCCCGCGTGGGAGGCATGCCCCTATGAGCTGTGGGCTGAACTAGAGGCCTCCCAAATGGGAAGCTCAACCGAGCAAGAACTGAACTGGGAGCCATATCCCAGTTCAGCATATGGGTCCACACAGACCAGGACCAGGACTCAATCTTAGGATGCTGGAGCTGCAAGGTGAGAGCTTAACCTGCTGAGCCATTTAGGCATCACCAACATAGTTTTTAATATGTGTCCCGAAGGCAAAAAGTTTGTGCAACACTCAGACCAGTTCCCCTTGGAAATTCACCTTTAAAATCTTAATTAACATATTAATAGCTCTGCAAAATCTTGAACATAGTTTAATTAATTCTCAAACCTAGTGTTTCTTACCACTTTTATTTGAGCATGGAAAACACCCTTTTTCACAGCATCTATATTAAATTTCTTTTGAACATTCTTTAATAGACACATTTTGTAAATAAGCATTCTTATTTAAATGAAGTAAATAAGAAGGAATATAAGCCATATATATGTGTGTGTGTGTGTGTGTGTATGTGTACATAAATTATATAACTATATAAATACTATATGATAGGCTACTGGAGAAAACACCAATTATCATTTTTACAGATGAGTTTTCTCCTTAGACTACTCACAATAATCAATTGAAAAGAAGTTCAAACCATAATAATATTGTGGATGAAAAAGCAGGGCTGTAATAAATCATAAATTCCTAACTGGGTAGGTCATGTGGGGTAGTCATGCCCCAGGCATATAACTTTTTAGTAAAAGTTTATCTTTGCTTTAAACAAGCCCTGTCCACTCTTTCTGTACATCTAGGTTAATATACCTTTGAAACTTCTTTTTCCAGACCCTTTTTCTGAAGCACAAAATTTTAACTATCCTATAATCTAATACCCACCTTTCTTCCTTCAAGTATTCTTCCTTATGTTCCCTCCTTAATTTCAAATATGTAAAAGAAAATTTTAAATCATTACTCTCTGGAGCATTTGAGATCTTATTTTCCTGCATAAGCCATTATTTTGGCTCAAATAAACTCTGATAAAATTTTTCTACAGGTTTGGACATTTCTTACATTGACAATATTTTAGTATATATAAAAAATAAATGCATCAAAAACCAATATTTTATATATAACATCTATAACATCCTAGAAAGTATCACAAATAAAAATATTTTATTTATAGTAACAGAAAAATTAATTACCTTATGATTTAGTTCTTGTTATCTCTTCTGGAAGATTTTGCCTGACTTGCCCTTCCTGTCCCCCACTCACCTGCCATTCTGTGCCTTCCTCTGTTACAGAGCTCATTTCACTGCACTGCCATTATCTACTTGCCTATGGCTTTTCCCCACCACATATGCGTTAGGTCAGCTCGTCTTGAGCAGAAAGTGTGATTACTCATCTTAGTTTTACCATATATATGGTTACTTATATGTATAGCACAGTGGCTGACTAAGAGGTGGTAAACAAAAGTTTATTCATTTAATTAATCAATTAACTATTTTCACCTTACAATATAAATATCCATCTCTTTTAGGTCAACTTCTTGATTTAAGTCTTTGCATCAGTTACCTCTCTAAACTTTTTGACTTTTTACTTTCCTATGATGTAATATTTTTACATTTTAAAATTTGTCTTCTTTAAAGTCATAAGAATTGAATTTTAGAGTGAAAGGAAATTACTGCATATTCTTTGATATTTAGAAACTTTAAAAATCAGTTGAGAAATGTTCAACATCACTAGCAATTAGGGAGATGTAAATTAAAACCACAATGAGATACTACCTTATACCTATTAGAATGGCTATAATCAACAAAGACACAAAGTAACAATTGCTGAAGAGTCTGTAGAGAAAGAGGACCCCTCATACACTGCTGGTGGGAATGTAAATTGGTACAACCACTATGGAAGGCAGTATGGAGATTCCTCAAAAAATTAGGAACAAAATTGCCATATGACCCAGCAATCCCTCTTCTGGGTATCTACCCCAAACACTTGAAAACCTTAATTTTTAAAAAAGATTTATTTTATTATTTTTGACAGCGACAGAAACAGAGACAGAGAGAAACAAAGAGAATGGGGAGGACCCAGAGCAGTCTCCATAGTTATAAATTATTAGTTATGACATTGTTTCATTCCACACAGGTGGGCGGGGGCTGTGCAGAGCATAAACTGGGAGGCACAACCCCTCAAGCCAGGGGCCAAACCAAGGGTCAAGAACTGAACTGGGAGCCTCCCGCTTGGGAAGCACACCCCAGTTCAATAAATGGGTCTCCACAGACCAGGGCCAGGATTCAATCCTTGATCTCTTGGGGCTGCAAAGCGAGTACTTAACCTGCTGAGCCATCCCGGCTTCCCCAAAAACCTTAATTTGCAAAGACATATGTACCCCAATGTTCATCGTAGCAATGTTCATGGTGGCCAAGTTGTGAAAACAAAGCAAGTGTCCTTTGATAGATGACTGGATAAAGAAGTTGTAGTACATTTATACAACAGAATGCTACTCAGAGATATGAAAAGATGAAATACAGCCATTTGGGACAACATGAATGAACCCTGAGAACTTCATTGGTAAGCAAAATAAGCCAGACTGAAAGAATCAAGAAACATATAACCTCACTTATAGTGAAATACAAAACTGAAAGTAATAAAGAAACAAAACCTCACAGACACAGTGAATAGTTTAGTTTGGTGGTTACCTGAGGGTAAAGGGAAAGGTAAGTGGGAGAGTGGGGAGGCAGTTGGGACATAGGAAGGGGGCATCAAATATATGGTGATGGCAAGAGAACTGACTCTGGGTTGTGAGCGCATAATGCAATACATAGACACTGTAATGTAGAATTGTGCACCTGAAACCTATGTAATTTCTACCAACCAGTGTCACACCAATAAATTAACAAATAAAATAAAATCAGTTGAGGAATAAACAATATCAATGTCTGATAAGACAAAAATCTCTAAAATTTTATGTGTCCTTGTGGGGCATAGCTCATCCAGGTTGTAAGGTCGGTGGGCCTCAGGAACCTGGGAAAATAGGATGTGGCAAAGGGGACTTTCCAAGTGGCTGTAACCTGCCTGGGAACTTTCGAAGGCGGGACTTCCGTTGGCCACCTGATCCGCCTCTCCCCCACCCCAGAGCCCTATATAACCCACTCACTCTCTTCCTCACACGCGCATTCTTCGGCCCCCATCTCTTTTCCATCTCCTTTCCGGGGACCCAAGAATGTCGTCCGGGAAGCCCCTCCCCCCCCCAATAAAGGCTCGCATTTGATTAGCCACTCGATCTCCCGTGTCGCTTCCTTACACAGGTTGCTTGGAAATTATCTGAAGCCTGAGGCCCCATTTTCCAGATCTCTAGAACTGCCAGGGAAAAGGCTGCACCCAAATCAGCTTCCATCAGGTTTGGGTGTTTCATATCTTGGGGCTCAAGTTTGCTGGAATTTCTCAGGATCCCCCTAAACATCTGGCATCTAGAGTCTGACTTCCTAATCCCATATCTAAGTGTTAATTCCTTACCCACCAGGTCACTTGAACTCTTATTTTGAAGCAGAGCCATAGGCATTTAAACACAAGGCAATGGGGACTGGGCAATTTGAAATATAAAAGATGCTTTGTAGTGGTTGTAAGGATTTTATGGAGATGTTGAAAAGACTTCTTCTAAGTCAATGTAAACAGAGTCATTGAAAGGGGTTGGTATACTGAACAAAACTGGTATACATAGTGAACAGAAGGAAAACAAAATATTTTAAAACATTTTAAGCTAAACTGCATTGTTAAATTGAACTAAACTTAGGGTTCTAGATCCTGAAAATAGATAATATAGTATCAACCTTACATTGCTCTCTGCCTTTTATTTTAAATCAGAATTGTAAGGGTGAGACGATGACTACTTTTGCTATTTCACGCTGAGAGTAGACTTTGTTCCTGCCCATATACACCAGAGTTGCTTATTCTATTACAGCAGAGTGGGCGCTATGAAGGAGCTGTGAGAGTAAAAACACTGAGCCATTTGGTCAAGTGGCTGGTAGCATGGCTTGTCATTGTTAGCAGGGGTGAGTTGGAACTCTCAGGGATGACCATCTGGAGATGAAACTGCTGTGTCCAAGATGGTTTGGGGATTCTCAAACAGAGAAGTGGGACACCAGGGCTACAGGCAGAAAGAAGCATTTATTGATGCCAGCACTGGCTCAGCAGATTAACATCCAAAGGCTGAACCCCTTTTACAGTGGGGCACACAGTTTTATGTTATCTGTTACTTCCACATTCATGAGCTCTCCTAATAAGGTTTGCTGATTGGTTGCTAGGTTATAGGCAAGGTGTTTATGCAAGGGCTCAGGAATGTTTCATTAACCGGGAAAGTCCTGGGAGGGGAGCTGGTATCCTCCTGATGTGGCTAGGCCAGGCCAGGTTGCCACAACATTACACAAATTTATAAAACATAGACATTTATTCTGATGACACTAATAATTTCTGCTTTTTAGACAGAAAAATTTTCATAATATCAGTTGCGGACTAAGTCTAAGAAACTTTGTTCTACTTAGCAGAGAGCGAGGAAACTCAATTATAATCTTGCATCAGCTTATTTTTAATATTTAAATTTATTTACTTAATTAATCCTATTTAGTTTAACGGTATATAAAGTTTTCTGAAGAATTTTTTTCACAAGCCTTTTACAACTTTCATAGTCCCTCTCTGTCTCTTCTCACTCAGAAATAACCATCCTTAAAACAAACTACTTCTTTTCAGTGTTTTTCAAAAATGTATTTTCATACTCTTCCTTACAAACAATATTATTTTTATATTAATTAGAATTTATAACCTTCTAAACCTTAACTTCCACTGACAACTAAAAGGCAAGCAACAAGCATTTTTATTGACAAAGCCACGAACACACTTTGCAACCTTTTAGAAGTGTAAGTTTTTGTTGGAAATACATCTACAGGTCTTTTTTAGAATCACATTTTCAATAAAGCATAAAACCCATTTATTAACAGATCTTAATTTATCTTTTAGCTTTCCTATAGCAAGAAATCAAAAGTAGTTGTACTCAGACCTATTCAATAATAGTATTTTAGTATTTTTATTTTTAAATATCTAAATATTTAATCATTTTTATCATTTAACTTAACTCAGCGAACCTCTAAGATTTCAAGTTACAAAAAAAAATTGGCGGGGGGGGTGGGGGGGGGAGCCGGGATGGCTCAGTGGGTTAAGCACTCACTTTGCAGTGCCAGGAACCAAGGCTCGAATCCCGGCCCCAGCCCTGGAGGACCCATATGCTGAACTGGGGAGTTTCCCAGTTCAGTTCTCTCTCTGTCTCTGTCTCTTTCTGTCTCTCTCTGTCAAAAATAAGTAAATAAAACTTAAAAAAAAATTTGGGAAAGTATGTTTAAAAATAAATATATTGGGAAAGCTGGATGGCTCAGCAGGTTAAGCGCTCGCTTTGAAGCCCCAGGGACTGAGGACCGAATCCCGGCCCTGGCCCATGCTGACCCACATGCTGAACTGGGGAGTGCCCCCAGTTCAGTTCTTGCCAGGACCTATGGGGGAGGCTCCTGGTATAGTCCCTGCACTGTGCAGCCCCCCTCCTACCTGTGGAGTGAAATTATATGGAAAACTAATGCTATCAACTATGGAGACTCCTCTGGGCTGTCCCCCTTCTCTCTGTATCTCTCTGTCTCTGTATCTCTCTGTCAAAAATCAATAAAATAAATCTTAAAAAAAAAAAAATATATATATATATATATATATATATATATATATATATATATATATATATATATATATAAAATCTACCATAGATTGTAAAGTCAATCATTACCCAAATTGATTTTTTGTAACCATAGGTATAACAAAAAATTCCATATTTAGTATAAAATTTAACCCATCCTTAGTGTAAGGAAGCGACACAGGAAATTGAGTGGCTAATCAAATGCAAGCCTTTATTGGGGGTGGGGGGCTCCCGACAACATTCTTGGGTCCCCGGAAAGGAGATGGGAAGGAGATGGGGGCCGAAGAATGCGCACGCGGGGAAGGGAGTGAGTGGGTTATATAGGGCTCTGGGGTGGGGGAGAGGCGGATCAGGTGGCCAACGGAAGTCCCGCCTTCCAAAGTTCCCAGGCAGGTTACAGCCACTTGGAAAGTCCCCTTTGCCACATCCTATTTGCCCGGGCCCCCGAGGCCCACCGACCTTACACTTAGTATCAAATATTTTTAGATCATGTAATCCTGAAAAGTACTTGAGTCAGTTTTGTTTTTTTATTATTTCAATTTATACAAGCGCTTAATAAGTTTTTCTTCAAGCCAATAATATATTATACTGTGGTAATGATGTAGGAAACAATTGTGAATGATGGCATCTGAAGTTCATGGTCTCACAAACTCGAAGAATGTGAACGTGGACTCCACAGGAAAGGTGAAGCAGCAAAGTTTATTATGAATTGAAAGAAGTAGAAGCTCTCTGAAGAGAAGGGCCACCCAAAAATGGAAATGCCCACTGAAAGAAGGAAAGCTCTCTGCTGAGAGGGGATATCGGAAACTGGAATGCCCCTGCTATGACTGCAAGATATTGCTTTTATACCCTTTATTTGACCCAAGGCCTTGCTTTTATCTTTCAGTTCATATGCCTGGTTAATTCATTTAGGTGGGTTTTGAGACAAACTACCAAAGTTCTAAGATTTATTGTTAATATTTATCTCCAGATGATATGCCTGGATGATGGGATTCTGGGTGTTGCTGGCCTTGGCATCCTTTGTTATTATTGTTATTTTTAATATCCCATGTCTTCCTCCCAAGGTTACATTTATATTCCCAGAGATGGACATCAGAAGCCCAAGGCTTATATTTGCATTTCTTAGGTATGGGCATCATCTTCCGAAGCTTTTGTTACCTTACCATTCCATTTCTGTGTTACATTCCAAGGCATGGATGTCATGACTACAGAGATTGCTGGGGCCCCCCCTCAACTGCCTAGGTTCTGATAAATAGCCTGTATCATTAATACCATCTCGAGGCACAAACACTACATTATATACAAAACATAAACAAGCAGTTATCAGAGATCATACATATAAACAGAACTACCAATAATTGCAGAAAAGACCTAAAATCTTTCATTTGCTCCAAAAGTTTCAAAGACAGTGAGGATAAAAGGGGTGGCAGTTTGGCTTAAGAATTATATTTATGGGAAAGCTGGGATGGCTCAGCTGGTAAAGCACTAGCTTTGAAGACCCGAGGACCAAGGATCGAATCCCGGTCCAGGCCCATGCGGACCCATATGCTGAACTGGGGTGTGCCCCAGTTCAGTTCTTGCCGGGACCTGTGGGAGGCTCCCGGCCCAGTTCCTGTCCTGTGCAGCCCTGTGCCCACCTGTGGAGTGAAACTATATGGAAAACTAATGTCAACTATGGAGACTGCTCTGGGCCCTCCCTCTTCTCTCTGTCTCTCTCTGTCTCTGTTTCTCTCTGTCAAAAATAAATAAAATAAATCTTTAAAGAAAAAGAAATTACATTTATGATCATCTTCAAGATTCTGAACATTACAGATAGGAAAACCTTAAAAGACTTATTTTCACCAAATTTCTGAAAATTGAATTGGTATTCAATTACAAGTGGACCAGGAGACAAGTGGATTCCCTTCTTCTCTGAACCATCAGATTAGTTCCCTTCTGTTCAGATCCATCATAAAATCTCACATGTAAGAAATTTTATCCCAGGGATGCTGGGACGACTCAGTAGGTAGAGCACTTGATTTGTGGCCCTGCCAGTTCCTGCCCTGTGCAGCCCCATATCCACCTGTGTGAAATAAAATTATGTGAAAAACTAATGATATACAGCTGTGGAGACTGCTCTGGGCTCTTCCCCCCTTATCTCTGTCTCTCTGTCAAATAATAAAAATAAATCTTAAAAAAAAAAATTTTTATCCCATATTTCTGACCTTTGACAAAACAGTTTCAATTGCTAGGTAGTGTAATAGTTAAAAAAATATTAAGAGGCAATTTTTCCTCAAAATCTAATACATACATAAGCCAGACAGTACCAGTTAGCCATTTTACAACCCGAGAGGGCTCTCAGATTGTACAAATTCACAATCCCTCATTAGCTTGGTGTTTAAGACATGTTAGGTAGGAAGTTAGTCATGAGCTACAGGAGGGGCAGAAGGTCACTGCCCATTTCAACTCTGCAGGGATCACCCTAGGCCCAGCCTTTGGAGATGAATTATGATGTTAAAACTTCCCAGAGAAAAAGGGAAATAAAGCCTTCACCAGAATTACCTGGTTTTTGACACTTGAGCGGAATGTTAAACCTTGCCCTAGGCTTAATCTTAGCCTCAATACAAGTCAATCAAATGACCTAAATCTATACCTCACACTCACAGGGCTGGCTCTGGGCCAGGAATATAACCCAAATGTATCAGGGCCTTTGACACTGTCTTTTGTGGTTTGGCCTGCCCCATTTCTCTCTTGAAATGTATTGTGACAGCCTGGCCTGGACTTGCCACACCTGGAAGATACCAACTTCCCTCTCAGGACTTTCCAAGTGATAAGACATTCCTAAGCCCTTGCATAAGCCCCTTACCCTATAAACCTAGCAACTAATCAGCAATCTGTAAGCTTATTAGAAGAGCTCATGAATGCAGAAGTAACAGCTAGCATAAAAGTGTGTCCTCCCCTGTGAAAGGGGCTCAGCCTTTAGATGTTAATCTGCTGAGCCGGTGCCAGCATCAATAAATACTGCTTCCTATAGCCCTGGTGTCCCACTTCTCTGTTCTGGAATCCCACAACATTCATGAGGGCTTGTCCAGGATTCGGAGAGGGCGGCTTTCCACCTTCCTTGCCTTTAGGGTTCGACTCTCTCAGATTCAGGGGACACTGACTCTTGGTGCCACCGGGTTTTTGCTCATAAAGCGGGGAACATCTGCACTGATGATTCAAGGGCCACCCCAGAAGCACAACAGAACCCGAAGGGACACAGGGACCAGTCTGGAGACTCTGCCTATAGTAAAAGTAAGGTCCAGGGACCAAGGGAAAGCCTGTCCATCGGAGGACAGAAGGGGAGCCTAATCACCTTCCGAAGTCACATGAGTATTCCAGAGTGGGTGGAAGGAACTGTGACTTCTCAGAGAAATAAGGGTGGAAGGTGGTGAATGTGTGAATGTATGACTGATTGCTGATTATGTAACTAAGCCGTGGCTTGGCCATGGAGTAAGAGTTGAGTCCTAGTCTGTGGGTCCATGGCGAACCTCATAAGGCTTAGGGTGGTATGCCTGGACCTAACTTGAGAGAGATTGGCCCAGGGATCTGAGTTGGGGGCTTATACCAACCCACCAATTGCTAAGAGGTACCTGAAAATCCCTGTGAGGGGAAGAGCCAGAGATGCACAAAGCAAGTCCCCGAGAGTGTGTGTGACATCGACTATGGGCGAACTATGAGGGGATAACAGAGCAAGCAAACCCTTTCAGGTTGCTGCTCAAAAACATCCAAAAGGCTTTTTCTGGGGACTAGGGGTTCAAATTTACTCCCTACGGCCTCCAGAAGTTCTGTGAAATAATTTGTCCTTCTTTGGTGTAGGATGGCTATTCGAGGGGTCTTTTGACAAAGTACTTATTAATAATGTCTATCAGGTCATCACTGGCCAGCCCAGCAACTCTCAAGAGAAGTCCAATGGCTCTCAAGAAGACTCAACCTGAAGATAAATGTCCCCATGTTATCTCCATTATTTAGTAAAAGTCTGCTAGGCAATAGCCCACTTGATAGACCCAAGCGGGGAGGTTCCCCATGATGGAACTATACAATACAAATACATGTCCCTCTTCTGGGTCAGACCAACCAGATCCTTAGCAGTTTTACTTCTGCTCATATCTGTTGATCTGGCCATTACCCACAACTTACCTCAACATGGCCTTCAATAATCAATCTCTAACCCTCCCTTTGCACGCAAGAACAAAGAGGGCTATCTAACTTACTCCTTCGCTAGGGGCCTAGGCTTTACAGCTGGGCTAGCTACTGAAACAGCTGGACTATCCAATTCATTATCCTTCTATCAGAGTCTATCTAAAGATCTCCCTGACAGCCTAGAAGAAATATCTAAAGGTGTCATTACCCTATAGCAGGGGTGTCAAACTCAATTAAAACAAGGGGCATTTGGTGCAACAGGCAAGCTTCACGCAGGCCACATCACATTTACAAACGTCGCTGGAGCTGAGTCAGCATGTTTATACACGCCCACAGGCCCCCAGGAAAGGCACTGGGCCACGTGTATACTTGTCTCCAGTAGTTAAAGGGTTAACGAGGGAATTGTGTGTACAGTATTGCCTCGATCTCCCCTAAGCACTATTTTCTTCATAACAATTTTTTCTATTTTCATTTTATTTCACAGCATCGTGGGCCACAAAAAATTACCTCGGGGGCTGCATGTGGCCCGCGGGCCACCAGTTTAACACCCCTGCCTTATAGGACCAAGTAGACTCACTAGCAGTCGTAGTTCTTCAGAACCAAAGAGGTACTAGGTCTCCTGACAGAGGAAAAAGTGGGGACTATGCTTCTTCTCAGGGGAAGATTGTTAATTCTGTGCCAACCAATGGGGCATAATCAGAGATGCTGCAAAGAAATTAGCAGATAGGACCTCTAGGATTTGTCAACAACTAAGCAAATCCTGGGGATCCTGGTTCCAAAATTAGAATTGGGCAGCCTGGCTCCTTCCCCTAGCTGGACCTCAAATAGGCCTTTTTATATTTCTAGACTTTGGCTCCTGCTTACTATGCCTGGTTACCAAGTTCCTCCAAGACTGATTCTGAGCTTTTCAATAACCAGCCCATTTTAAGAAATGATGCTTCTCCAAACCCATTACTAATGGCTCACTTCATCCTCTTAGCCCTATACTCTACCCCAGCCTTTCACACCCCCAAATGTCAACCTGGTCCAGCAGGAAGTAGCTACAGAAGAATGAACAACACCCCCACTCCTGTTATATATAATAACAAAAGGCTGGAATGTTAGGGCTAAAGGACCTGATGGTGGAAGGAGGAAAAAAGGCAACATGAGGACAAAGGAATAAGCAGCAGCCAGGTTCTGCTCGCAGCCAACCACCCCGGGCACCTACCTGCAGAAATTTTCTGTTGCTAAAGCCAAACACGGACTTTCTGCCCCACCCAGAGGTGATGAGGGACTTGGCACCAGATTATCCATGAAATGGCCAACCTAGATGCTGGTGCCTCCTGATATCCTCCTACTCCCCTTTCTGGTTCTGCCTGGTACCTGCCTATAAAAGTGCTCTCCCAACTCCCAGAAGTCACTGACACCATCTTTAGAGTCAGACCAGCTGTTTTCAGCTGTTTGCGATATAATCCTTTACTCTTCTGAGAAAACGGAACAGGCCTTGGTAATGGCTCAAGGCCATGCCAACAACCTCCATCACCAAGATGACCAAAAACTGGTCAGGTATCTTATTAAGCAAAATAAGTCAGACTGAAAGAATCAGGAAACATATGACCTCACTTATAGATGGAATATAAAACTGAAAGTAACAAAGACACATAGACCTATGGACACACTCAATAGCTTGGTGATTGCCTGAGGGAAGGGGA
>PVKE010040896.1:0-14400 GCA_004027555.1 Craseonycteris thonglongyai | reverse complement strand
AAAAAAAAAAAAAAAAAAAAAAAAGAAAAAGAAACAGTGGTGCTCCTCTTCCATCTGGCCACAAGGACAGAGCACTGTGCATCTTAGAGCCTGGGGTGTACCCTCATGGGGCCAGAGCGGAGCTCAGGAAAACCAATTCAGGCACCCTTGACCTGCAGACACATAAGAGCGGGACTAGTCAGGAGTGGGTGGCAGGTGACCCAAAACAACCTACTACTAAAACCGAGATGGCAAGGAGAGCCTGACAGAATAAATGCACAGCAATGGACTTGTGTCCAGTCCCCAAACGGGACAACCAAGCACATAGCTAATGGCAGTTCAAAGGAGAGCAAACACCATTCAAGGATCAACAAATCAAAAAAGTGGAGGTGGCAGGTTGAAGATATACCACAAAGCACACACATAAATCTGAGATGAATTATTACAGAAAACAGAAGACAATTTTAGAAAATATGTGCTTTTTATTGTGAGAATACAGGAATATACTGCCTCTATTAAAAAATTAAATTTTAAATGACAGGAAGCACCAAAATGAGAACAGGATGGAATTTAAAGCCAGCAGGCTAAGATACTGGATATTCACCTGCAAAAATCATCACACTACAGCAGAACTAAAATCCACAAGGGAGAGGCTAAAGGGGGAAAATGGACACTGCAGAAAATGTCACTGGTGGTATACAAGACAAAACTGAGATGCTCACAGAATGCTGCAGGACAGAGCGGTGAGGAGAAAATAGTGAGAAAAGCTCGGTGACAGGGCGGTGAAGGGTTACCTAATCTACCGGTAGTAGTAAGAACCCGAAGGAACACATAAAAAATGGAGATGCAAAAAAAGCTTTCCAGCCCATGTTAATACACCCCCAGAAAGGAAAGCAAAGACCTGCCAGCCCGGTGGGCCGGCACCACACAGCACAGCACAGCACCGCCAGCCCGGTGGGCCGGTACCGCACAGCACAGCACCACCAGCCCGGTGGGCCGGCACTGCACAGCACAGCACAGCACCGCCAGCCCGATGGGCCAGGACCGCACAGCACCACCAGCCCGGTGGGCCAGGACCGCACAGCACCACCAGCCCGGTGGGCCGGCACCGCACAGCACAGCACAGCACCGCCAGCCCGGTGGGCCAGGACCGCACAGCACCGCCAGCCCGGTGGGCCAGCACCGCACAGCACCGCCAGCCCGGTGGGCCAGCACCGCACAGCACCGCCAGCCCGGTGGGCCGGCACCGCACAGCACAGCACCGCCAGCCCGGTGGGCCGGCACCGCACAGCACAGCACCGCCAGCCCGGTGGGCCAGCACCAGAGAGCACCGCCGGCCTGGGCACCCGAGGAGGAAGGACAGTGTCACATGTGGGCCCTGCACCAGCCACCTCAGCCACAGAACAGAAGCTGTCCCCTCAGCCCAGCAACCCCACCTCTGGGCTCCATCCAGATTAAAAGACAGATTGCAACACAGCAAGCAAGCCCTCAAAGACCAAAGAGTTAACTTGAAGAGGCTCTCCTGGGAAAATGGGGACAATGTGAACATCAAAAAGAATGACTGTAACTGACTGTAAAACACGGAATAAAGTCAGTCATGAGCCCAAAGACAGAAAGAGTGAGAAACATTTGTTCCTCTGGGGATGACTGTTCTACCAAATCCTTGCTTTGAAAATTGGTAATTAAATGGGAAGAATTCAGTAATTACCCTTCCTTTTAAAAGAGACCGGTAGTGGGAAGAATGTTCAAAAGAATACCAGCAGAAAAATGTGTAAAACATGACAGAAGGGGTGGGGACCTACATTTTGCCAAATTGATTCAGGCAAGAATCATATATAAATGATGAAAACCACTGGGTAAAAAGTTGGAGAAAAGGATATTTGCACATGCCCAGGAATCACCTCACACATTACTTCCTAAATACAAAGAGGGAAACCCACATTTCAGATGAAAAGATCTAGCACCTCCACATAAACCAAATGATAACACAGCAGAAAGGACAGCCTGACAGGACACAGAGATTCTCAAATCTAGTTTTGCCCAGAACATGTACCTGAATATAATCGAATCTTCTAACCTCTCACTTCCAGTTTACAGCAAGCACAGACGATGAAAGAACAATGCAAAAGAAACCATGAGGAAACAATCAGACAAATTCAGAAACAGATTTTACAAGACAACTGCCCTTGTCTCTTCTAAAAGTCAATGTCATAGGCACACAGGGAGACAGTTGGGGGGAGGCAGTGAAGCTGTTCTAAAAGACTAAAAAGATACAACCAGGGGAAGCTGGGATGGCTCAGTAGGTTAAGTACTCACTTTGCAGCCCCAGGGACCAAGGATCGAATCCCAGCCCTGGCCTGTGTGGAGCCATATGCTGAACTGGAGAGTGCCCCCAGTTTGGTTCTCACCGGGGTGAGACCCCAGCCCAGTTCCTGCCCTGTGCAGCCCCACGCCCACCTGTGGAGTGAAACTATGTGGAAAAACCGATGATGTGCAACTATGGAGACTGTTTGGGGCCCTCCCTCTTCTCTCTCTCTCTCTCTCTCTCTCTCTCTCTCTCTCTGTCAAAAACAATAAAAATAAATCTTTAAAAGGTACAACCAAATACAATGCATGAATTTTAACTGGCTCACAGTTCCCAGGAGGAAGGCTTAAAGGAGGTTATAAAAGACATCTTTGGTTCAGCTGGGGAAATCTAAAAATGATGTGGATTATTAGAAATTAGAAAAATTACAATTAATTTCTGTAGATATAAATGTTATATAGGAAAATATCCTTATTTTTAAGAGTCTTTATTTTTAGGAGTTTAAGTATAATAATGGCATATAGGAAAATGCCATTTTTAGGAGATGCATGCTAAGCTAACTATTTAGGGGTAGAGTGTTGTGATGTCTACAAATCACCTTCAAAAAGTTTAGCAAATTAGTTACTTATATTCAATATATGTAGATATGGCATATTTGGCAACATGCTAATTATAGAATTGCCATAGTGGGTATATTAGGTGTACACTGGACTATTATTTTTATATTTTTCATAATAAAAAAATTAAAAAAGAACTTTCCCTGCAAAGATAATATTCTCACACTATATGGTGCAATCGTTACAAAGGATAAGAATAAAGAGTCTTGAGGATACCAGGGTAGCTCAATAGGTTGAGCACTTGCCTTGCAACCACAAGGTTGGGGGATGAGTCCCGGCCCCAGCCCATGCAAACCCACATGCTGAACTGCAGCTAACTGGTAACTGCCGGGACAGTGGTGAAGGTTCTCACAGCCTATGCAAGATGCCCCCATTTTAGTTCCCACCCCACATGGCCCGACATCCACCTGTGTGGAATGAAATTATGTCACAACTAATGATGTACAACTATGGAGACTGCTCTGTGCCCTCCCCCTTCTCTCTGTCTCTGTCTCTCTCACCTCTCTCAAACAATAAATCTTAAAAAAAGAATAGAGACTTTAATTACATGGAGAAATGGTTATAACATTAAAGTGAAAACTTAGTTTCATTTCAACTAAATTAAACATACCCAGAAAAACAGCCCAGAAGGAAACACAAAAGTAACAACAGTGATAATGCTGGTGGATCTCCGGGTGCTAAACTCAGTGTCTTACCTTCTTCCCCTTCCCTCTCTCTCCCACGATTACTTCCTTCTAACTGGCCCTGTTCTTCTGCCTACTTCCTAAAAGCCACCAGCCTCAGAGCCCGCCCAGACCCACTTCCACTGCCCCACTATTCTCACTCAGGCTCAGAGGAGCCACTCCCACTTCTTCCAGAGGGCTGCGAGGCTAGGGAGGAAGAGATGTGATCTGGAATCTAGGAGACCCCGGCAGCTTCATGGCACACTGGCAAGCCACCTAACTGCTGAGTCTGCCTCTCATCTGCGAAATGGGGGTAGTTGGGCATAAAAGGATCGAGGACACCACGATACAGCAAAGCTTGGTGAGAGCAAAATCCTGAGCTACCCCTCACTGGTCCTCAACCACAGCTCCTTATCTCAGAGAGCTCTATTACTCAGCCAGTTGTGTGAACCACAAGCCTCTTCCCAACACCCACACCAAACCATCACCTCACAATGTCAAATCCAACTAATTCTCTCCTCCACCACAACCCTGGTGCAGGCTACCATCATCTCTCACCGCATGGGTCAGCCAGCATCCACTCCAGCAGCCACAACACAGCCAGAGTGATCTTTTCAACCTGGATCCGATTACATCTCGCTCCTCAAAATTTTAAAGCAATAGTATGCCACAATCCAGTTCTCCTTGACTCTATCTACACCAGCTTTCTTTCAGCCCCTTGACTTTCCCAAATCCCATCTGGCCACAGGACCTTTGCATACCTCTTTAACCAGTTATCTCCTCCTCATTCTTTTATTAATCCTTAAACGAATATTTTTCATTATAAAATAGTATGCAGAAAGATAGGTCCACAAAACAAAAATGCACAATTACCACAAGTTCGGAAACCAACTAACCACCACCCAGGTCAAGAAACATTACCAGCACTCCAGAAACTCCTTCTCTCATGGACCATCCAATCACTACTTGCCCCTTCCCCCCATCTGGAATTTCTGGTAATTGTATCCTTGCATAAGCTTAAACATATAAGCAGGTAAGCCTAAACCCCTGGTCCTATCTATTCTGATCTGGACAGAAACTGAATCATATAGAATGTATTCTTTTATGTATGGCCTTTTTGTCTAAACAACTTTAATGCTGTGATTAATCCTCCAATCAGCAGATAGCAGTACTTCGTTTTCATTGATGTAGAATATTCCCTTGTAAGAACATACCATAATTTGTCCATTCTACTGGAGGGAAACATCAGAGTTGCTTCCATTTTTGAGCTATTACCAATAACACTAGAAATATTCTTGTACTCTAGATATGCCTTGTGGACTACAACTGCTTACATAAACTGTTAAGGTATTTATATATACCTAGGAGCAGAACTGCCAAAACAGAGTATACATTCCCTTAACTTTGACACCGCCAAAATGTCTTTCAAAAGTGGTGTTACCAATTTAATAGCCTACCAACAATAGAAGAGTGGTCCCTTCCTTGCTCCACACCCTTACCAACACCTGGAAGATACACCAAATGGAAGAGATGCATACGGCAAAGTATGAGGTGTTCACCAATACAGAAATTCCCAAATCTCCCTGAATGGAGTTTTAATAACCCAATCTCCAGCCCCACCTTCATACTAGGAAGTTGGTGGGTAAGGCTCAAGTTCACACTTCTAATTATTTGGTCTCTCTGTTAACCAACCTCAATCCTGAGGCTATCTAGAGACCCCATCCTGAGTCACCACATTAGCAAGGGAGGGAGGTCATTAGATTTGTAGAAGGGGGTATTATCAGAGAGGTGGTACTACTAGTGCACAGTATGATTGAGTGACTTATTATTAGTATATGAGGGCTGTCCCGGGGAAAAAAACAAAACAAAAACAGCCATTCTCAATATAACAAGGTTTACATGGCTGGATAATTTCTGGACAGACCTCATATGTGCCAAATTTCAGCCTACTTGTGTCCGTGTTTTTTCAGGTATCACCAAAGCAGCACATCAAACATGAAGAAAACCCCAAGAATAGAAAAAACTGAATTTTGCACCATCATCAAGTTCCTCACAAACAAGGGAAAACACCTCAAACTATTTGTTGCCCTGGGAAATCCATGGTTTACAAGTGGCATAGCCTTTTCTTTCTTTTTTTTAAGATTTCTTTTTATTGTTTTGACAGAGAGATACAGAGACAGAGAGAATGGGGAGGGCCCAGAGTAGTCGCCATAGTTGCACATCATTGGTTTTTCCACATAGTTTCATTCCACAGGTGGGTACGGGGCTGCACAAGGCAGGAACTGGGCTGGGGTCTCACCCCAGTGAGAACCTAACTGGGGGCACTCCCCAGTTCAGCATATGGGTCCACATGGGCTGGGGCCGGAATTCGACCCATAGGCCCTGGGGCTACAAAGCGAGCACTTAACCCACTGAGCCATCCCAGCTTCCCCAGCATAGCCTTTTCAAGGAAGGCAAGAAGACAATTTCTGTGTGAGATGCCCTGTTGAGGCTACTTCCCCAAACACTGTCTAAAAAGCTGAAAATTGGGAAGCCGGGATGGCTCAGTGGGGTTAAGTGCTCACTTTGCAGCCCCAGGGACCGAGGATCAAATCCCGGCCCAGCACGTGCGAACCCATATTCTGAACTGGGCAGTGCCCCCAGTTCAATTCTCACTGGGGTGATGAGAACCCAGCCCAGTTCCTGCCCTGTGCAACCCCGCACCCACCTGTGGAACGAAACTATGTGGAAAAACCAATGATGTGCAACTATGGAGACTGTTCTGGGCCCTCCCCCTTCTCCCTGTCTCTGTATCTATCTATCTATCTCTCTCTATCTCTATCTCTATCTCTCTATCTCTCTCTCTCTCTCTCTCTCTCTCTCTCTCTCTCTCTCTCTGTCAAAAACAATAAAAATAAATCTTAAAAAAAAAAAAGCTGAAAATTTGTAGTGGAAGATGCTAGATTGAATAAAAAGCAGCTTGCAGAAATGGTTGGAGTATCACATGCAACCATTTTGAATATTCTCCATCAGCATCTAAGGATGTCACAAGTCAGGGCAAAGTAGGTACTGAGAATGCTCATGCTACTTCAAAAAAGTGTGTCAAGTGTTTGGACATCTTGCAGAGACAACAAAGATGAAGTTTTAAACCAGATTGTCACTAGAGATTAAACTTGGGTTCATTATGAGCCTGAATCAAAGCAGGAGTTTATTCAGTGACCTGAAAAGGGTACGCCACCCCCTAAGAAGTTCAAGGTGTCACAATTCGATGGAAAAATCATGGCTACTGTTTTCTGGGACAGAGGGTATCCTGGTCGATTGTAAGGATAAGGGTGTCATAATAACTGGAGAGTACCATTCCAGTCGGCTGAAACAGTTAAAAAGAATCTGTGAAGGAGAAAAGAAGCAGAAAATGGACCAGAGGGGTGCAGCTTCTGCACAACACACCCGTGCACAAGAGCAATACTGCGTTGGCTACTCTTCAGGACTGTGGCTTCCAAACATTAAACTGCCCTCCCTACAGTCCAGACCTGGCTTTATCTGATTATTATTTGTTCCCAAATGTGAACAAAACATCTTTGAGGGAAGAAATTTTCAGATGTCAAAGGGGCTAAAGCTGCAGCTTCAGCATATTTTAAGGGCAAAAACATAGCATTTTTTTCAAGGGTATAAATAAACTTATTGAAAGATCTGAAAAGTGTATTAGGGGTAAGGGTGAATATATTGAAAAGAAAAAAGTTAAGTTTTTTTACCCTTCCCTTTATTCTGCAAATTTCTTAACTACCCTGAATCTCTCAGGAGCTCTATGCTAGGAACCAGGGACAAGTAGCAAATACCATACTTTGTCATGTATTAATATAATGTGCTCTGAGTATAATGCACACCCACAATTTCGGCCCAAACTTCCAGGGGAAAAAAAGTCTTGCATTTCCATTTTGTAATTATTGATTTCTAGAGTTACACTTTCAACCTGTAAACATAAATAAAATAATTAAAAACATTTATATAGTTAACTGAATTATTACTAACCATATATAAAGTGCATCCAAATTTCTCCCTCACAAATTTGGGCAAAAAAGTGCACATTACACATGGCAAAATACAGTATATTTTTTATTATACCACACAGAAATACAGATGTTTATAATATACTGTCCTTGTATCCAACAACCCTGTTGTACTCAATTATTTATAACTTATCTGTAGATCCTGAGGAAACAATTCTATCATCTACAAATAATGACCTTTTTTTCTTCCTTTTCAATCCTTTTCCTGCATTACTGCAAATGTTGAAGTGGTGATTGTTGCACCCATTCCTTGTTCTCATCTCATGGGAAAAGCTATTAATTGCAGTATCTACCATTTAGCATGAGGTTTGCTGTTTTTGTGGATAGTCTTATAGTAATTAGATTAAGGGGGTTTCCCAGACCCAGAGGTGGGCAAAGCACAGTCCAGGATGAAATGCAGCCCATCTTTTGTACAGAACGCAGCCGTGACCATACCGTCTGTGTTGCTTTTACAACACACAACGCAGTGAGCTGCCACAGGAACCATACTCTGCCCACGAAGCCTTAAATATGTACTATTTGGCCCTTCACAGAAAGTATGCTGACATCCTCCCTATTCCAATTTGAATATGAATAAATGTTGCATTTTATCAAAATGATTTTTATCTGTTAATTGTTTGCCTTTTCTATTTACTCCTGGAGTTTGTCAATTTTATCAGATATTTTAAATCAGTTTTTGCCTTTTGTTGATCCTAACGAATGTTTTCCATTAACTTCTGCTTTTTATTATTTCCTTCATAATATTTTCTTTGCATTTAATGTGTTGCTATTCTTCTAACTACCTAATATACTCATTCATACATGCCTAACTCATGGATTTTCAGCATGTTTCTTTCTACTATAATATAAATGCATTTAAAGTGATAAACTTCCCTTTAAACAAAACTTCACCTCTATTCCATTAGTTATATATATATTTTGCTATAATTCAACTCAAAGTATTTTCTAGCTCTGATGTTATTGAGAAATAGATTTCTAAATTTGCAGATACACATAAAAGTTTCATTTTATTGATTTATAGTTTAATTCCACTGTTGTTAGAGAACACAGTCTGTATAATTTGAATACTTTTAAGGTTGTTATGAACAGCCTATGGCTACTAGCATAAGTGTGGCTTGTTCATTTGAAGAATTCAAATCTGCAGTTGCTAGGTACAGTGTTCTATATACATGAGAGAGTTCACCCAAGTTTAATACTTATGTTGCTCAACTCCACAATTCCACAAAATTTTTGTCTGCTTATCCTAACATCTGAGACAAGTATGTTAAACTATCCCACTATGATTGCAGGTTTATTTCCATTAGAGGTGAATTAATTTTTCTTTTACATATATTCAAGTTACATTATTAGATGCATACAGATTTTAAATTATATCTGAAATATACCATTCACCATTTATCAGTATATCTTTATCTCTAAATAAATAAATATAAATTTTGCCTATCTTTACCTCTAAATAAAATGTAAATAATTTTGCCTTCAAAGTCTATTTTATCTGATATTAAAATAGCTATACCAACTTTCTTTTGGTTAGTATGTTCATAGTATTTTTTCCCATTCTTTTGCTTTCAATCTTTTTTATATCCTTTTGTTTTAAATATGTCTCTTTTAAATAGCATTGTCAGGTTTATTCTTACCTGTCCAATAATCTGTCTTTTAATTGGAGCATTTAAGTCCACTTACATTTAATGCAATTACTGATATACAGGGATTTAAGTCTATCAATGTACTGTTTTCTACTTGTTATATTTGTTCCATGTTCCCTTTTCTCTCCTTTCTTGCCTTCTCAGATTTGAATTTCTTACTATTCAATTTTTCTTGCTTTTTAGCTTAGATATGATATAGTCTTTCACAATTTAGTGGCGGCCACACAGATTACATATGTATCTGGGACTCGTTTAACATTACCGGTAACTGGTTCTTTTCTTCTTCCTGGAAATGCAAGAACCTTAAAACAGTTTTATTCCATTTATCTCCTTTATGACTTACAAACCATTGTTATGTACTTTAATTCCATAGCTATTTTAAACCCAAAGGCAAAATTAATTTTTACAGTCAATAATTATTTAGTCTTTCTCATGTAGCTACCCTCTTTGTTGCGCTCCATTTCTTCTTGCAACTATAACCTTTCACCTGCGATCATTTTCCTTTAGCCAAATATATACAAAAAAAACACACCTTAATGTTTCCTTTAGTGTGGATCTGCTTACAAAAAGCTGTCTTTGTTTATTTGAAAATGTCTTTCTTTAACTTTATTTCTGAAGTATCTTTTTGGTGAGTAAAGAATTGCAAGTTAGCAGTTTCTCTCAGCACTGAAACTTCAGTTGACATTCTGTTTTTCTTGGTTTCTGTTAAGAACACAGCTGTCCATCTAACTGTGGCTCTTAGGAGGGTAATCTGTCTCCAGGGGCTTTCAAGTTACCTCCTCTTCATCTATGGCTTTCAGCAGTTATATTATCAAGTGGCTGGGTGTGGTTTTCTTTGTGCTCATGGGGCTAACAAATCTGTGGATGGCACCTTTTAATACCGGTAAGTGTGAGAAATTCTCAAGCATTATCTTTTCAAATATCACTTCTACCCAATTTTCTTTCTGAGATGACAAATACAAGTTAGACTTCTCACTGTTATCTCTGACTCCTACTCTAATTTTTCCTTTTTTTTTTCTTTTTTTTTTTTTATGTCTCCAGACTTCTTTGTAGTTATTCTTTTGAGCTATCTTCTGGACCACTAAATTCTTAGCTGTGCCTAAGCTACCCTTCCTTCCAAAACTTAGCTCTGATTACATTTTTCAGTTTTAAAGTTTTCATTTGGTTCTTTTTTAGTTTCGTTGTCTGACAAAACTCCCAATCTTGTCTTTTATCTCCTTAAACATATAGTAAGCACAGCTGTTTTAAAGTCTCTATCAAATTTGTCCAACCTGTGACCTGCAGGCTACATGCAGCCCAGGATGACTTCAAATACAGCCCAACACAAATTAGTACTTTCTTAACACATTATAAATATTATGCACAGACCTTTTTTTTTATAGCTCATCACTGATGTTACTGTACTTTATATGCGACCCAAGACAATTCTTCCAGTATGGCCCAGGGAAGCCAAAAGGTTGGACACCACTGCTCTATCCGATATTGGAGCCCCTGTTAATCTGTCTTCAAAGTCTGTTGTTTTCTACTGGTTTCCGCTCATCTGGCCTTGCCTCCCTCCGTGTCTATTTTTTATTGTAAGCAAAACACTGAATTTACAACACAGTTTGTGAAAATAACTCAAGGATTGCATGATGTTATCTCCCTCTACTGAGGACTAAAGCTGCTTCTGTGAGAAACCTGGAGACAGTGGCACTCTGGGACTAGTTTATCTACGGTAATTTCAGGAACTTGACATGATTTGAAGCAGGACTGAAATCCTTCTTCGGAAGTCCTGCTTCTGGTTCATCCTCAGTCCTTGGAAGTGGCTTTCTGGGATCCCAACCCAAATTAAGAGAGTTCACCCAAGACTGCTGTCCTTTGGCAGACCCTGTTACCCTGGCCCCACCCCACCCCCACTCCCACCCAGCCACAGCCTCACAGAACTCACCTAGCAGCTTCCCCTTCCGAGTCAATACATGGCCTTATATCAATTTCCTGTGGCTGCCCCATAACCAAGCACCACAGGCTAGGAGGCCTAAACAACAGAAATCGGTTGTCTTACAGTTTAGGCTAGAAGTCAGAAATGAGGTATCAGCAGGGCCGCACACTCTAAAGCAAGCCTGTCCAACCTGCGACCTGCAGGATGCGGCCCACACGGCCCACAAAGGCTTTGAATGCAGCCCAATACAAATTCTTAACACATGAGTGATGTCAGCATAGCTCAGCGGTTGAGCACTTGCCTTGCAATCATGAGGTACAGTTCGATTCCGAGCCCTGGCCATCGCAAACCATATGCTGAACTGAGGCACAAATGGTAACCAATGGGATGACTCAGTGGCAAAGGTTCTCACCTACCATGGGGGAGGCCCCCGGTTCAGTTCTGCCCTGTGCAGCCCCATATTTACCTGTGTGGAATGAAACTATGTCAAAAACTAAAAACTAGGGAAAGCCGGGACAGCTCAGCGGGTTGAGCGCTCGCTTTGAGGCCACGAGGACCAGGGATTGAATCCCGGCTCCGGCCCAGGCAGACCCACATGCTGAACTGGGGAGTTCCCACAGTTCGGTTCTCTAGCTGTCTCTGTCTCTGTCTCTCTCTCTATCTGTCAAAAGTAAAATAAAAATAAATATGCACTGAAGACAAAATAATTACTCTCTATAAATATAAAAAGATATAAAAAAAAAACAAAAAAAAACTAAAAACTAATGATGTGCAACTATGGAGACTGCTCTGGGCCCTTTCCCCCACCCCGCTTCTCTATTTCTCTCTCTCTCACCTTCTCTCAAATAATAAATCATTTAAAAAATAAATAAATAAGCTGTTATTTTAAATCTTTTACAACTTTAATCTTTTACCTAACTTCAACTAGTCATTTCATAATGGAAAAATGCTCTATTTAAATCTGAAATTAAGAATATAAGCACTTTGGAATGCCGGGATAGCTCAGCAGGTTGAGCATTTAACTTGCAACTGCAAGGTCCAGGAATCAAATCCCAGCCCCAGCCTGTGCAAACCCATATGCTGAACTGCAGCAGAACTGGTAACCCTCTGGGATGACACAGAAGTCAAGGTTCTGGCTTCCCATGCAGGAAGCCCCAAGTTTGGTTCCCACCACACACGGCCCCACATCCACCTGTGTGGAATGAAACCATGTCACAACTAATAATGGATGTACAACTACAGAGACTTCTCTGGGCCCTCTCTCCTCTCTCTCGCTCACACACCTTCTCTCAAACAATAAAATAAATCTTTGGAGAAAAAAAAGAATCTAAGCACTTTTATGAGCAAAGCCAAAAATGTTAACTTTTTTAAAACTTTTAAATAAATTAAACTCTATTTTAACTTGTAGGCTTCATGAAATCACACTGTTCTTTACTCAAATTTCAAAATACCTTATAATGTGCAGGTGTATTAATTTAACAGTGTTAGCTACACTTTCTTTTTCCACAACCAAGCACCATGGTAGCTATGTGGTCCTATAGAATCATTATTGTGTACTATGGTTAGGAAATACAAATGAACTGTTTGGAGGAAAATGGGAACATAAAAAATATCAGACGTCTATGAAATTAAACTAACAAACAACCACCCCACAATTGCACACATCAAATTTATGCTAAAGGCTTGGGGAAAAGTTTTTTTAAATCTGAGAAAGATTTATTTGAAGTTTGGTAAGGTTTCCCTTTACACACATCATTAAAGTTTTGTTTCTCAAAGCCTAATCCACAGACCAGCAGCATCTCCTGGGAGCTCATTAGAAGTGAAGAATCTCTGGCCCCACCCCAGACCTACCCAACCAACATTTGCATTTTAACAAGATCCCCAGGGCATGTGTCTGCACATTCAAATTTGAGAAGTACTGTCATAAGATACTTCCTTTCCTTTTTCCATTAAGACAGCTGTAGCTGGCACTAAACTAATATTTCAAAACTTGACATACATACAGCTGGTCCAGTTCCATTCCTCGCTCTTCTGCTCCGTTCCAAACGGTGGACGGGCTGATCCCTGTAGGAGGGGTTTCCCAAGCAGGAGGGGGGGTGGGGTATGTCTCCAGGAGCAGCTGCGCCCTCCCAAGGCTCCAGCTCCAGCCACATGAGCCAGGGGGGCTCCAGCCTCTGGCGCGTTACAGTAGCTTCTGGAGTACAGATGACCCAAGGTGGCTCCAGCCTCTGGCAGGTGGCAGTAGCTCTTGGGAGTCCACTATGTCACCTCCTCCCTTTGTCCTCCAGCTTAGGGGTGGCAGTGGTTTCCTGTTTGTTGCCTCACCTCAGGGTTGCCTCACTGTCCGCTCTTTGCAGTCTCAATTCCTCCTCACCTCTACAAGCATGCCTCTACATCATAGTCCCTGTGTTTTAAATACTTTAAGTGGGTTCGGGTTTCTTTTTTGACCAGGAATGATACCTCATACCCTTCTGTTATTTCTCTTATGCATCCCACATACCAGTTTTCTGAATGGCTTATCTGCCTAAAAGGGGGAGGGGGAATATTGCACACACAGTAAACCTCACATTTCCTACATTCTAACAATCTCTAACCCCAAGATCAGCTTTAAGCTATTTGTACCGAAGATGTGACTGTATTCAGAAACTCAAGTCCTCAGGGTGTATTTTTAACATTCTATTCATCACTCCTCCACAACTAGACAGCTGGTACAGCAACTATTGTTATTTGTTTTGTTTTTTGTTTTTTGTTTGGTGGGGAGGGGACCCATTGCCTAAAGAACAGAATTCCAGGCAAACACTGGTATCTCTGAGAAACCAAATCTTACTCACACTTGTAAATGACATGCTTCACCCCATACGGTACTAAGCACATACGATGATGCAGGACCAATCAGCAGGAGAGAGCAACTCCTCTCTGCACCACTTAGAGCTATTTGGAACCTTCCTAAAAGCACATCCAGGGGAAGCCACTTTGCAGCGCCAGGGACCAGGGATGGAATCCCGGCCCCGGCCCGTGCGGAACCATATGCTGAACTGGGAGCTCCCCCAGTTCAGTTCTCTCTCTGTCTCTGTCTCTGTCTCTGTATCTCTCTCTCTGTCAAAAATAAAAATAAATAAATAAAGATATATTTTTAAAAAAAAGCACATCCATCCTGTCACTCCCATGTTTTGAATAACCCTCAATGGCTCTCTCTTGCCCACGGCCAAAAGAGGCTAGCCCTTCAA
>PVKE010040895.1:0-14405 GCA_004027555.1 Craseonycteris thonglongyai | reverse complement strand
TGCACCAGGTTCTGTTCAGATGAAAGAGCAGGATTCCAAGGGAGTGAGGTGAAATAGTTCAAGGCCCACTGATATCAAAGCCCAGAATTTGCACACCATCATTTCTGCCATATTCTATTAGTAAGATTCCTAATACTTCTAAACTCTTCTCTCCTTCCAATGTTTTATAAAATAACTGGGTTTTAAGAAACCATATTTCAATTCACCATAAGATAGTTTAGTTATTTTCATTCTGAAGACTTATTTTTTATCAAAGTATGAAATAAACTATAAATAAGGTTTACCTTTTTACGATAAGTTATTTTTATTCTGAAGACTTATTTTTTATCAAAATATGGAGTAGATTATAAATTAGTTTTACTTTAAGATAAGAGCATGCTGACTTTCCAAAACTAGACAAACTACAGTTTGACTAAATACAGTAATGAAAATCAAAAGACAAATTCATGAATATCCTACAGTTGCTTAAATCTTACAGTTTTCCCCACAATGTAGACAAATCTAAATGCTGCTACATAATACCAGCATAGTTCATATACTACCTTAGTGAATCACTGTCCTTCCAAAATGAACAAAAATATACAATTATTAGCTTCCCTGAAGGTGAATACAATGTTGGCAAATTCAATAAAGCATTCACATTGTGAGTCAGAGTGTTCGTTCATATTTCCAAGACATACAGTCACAATTGCAAACATATTGTCTTTGGCCTTCAGGCCATTGATTGGGTACCAGCAATCTGACAGATGTGATAGTGGGGCAAAATGATAAGTAGGTGACGTGTGCTCATGAGGCTGACTGGGAATCTATCTGGTCAGACACTGGAATGTCTTTCTATGTTACTTGGTATATTAGTTTCCTAGGCCTGCTATGATAATGAATGACAAAATGGTGGCTTAAAACAACAAACCTTTATTGTCTCGGAGTTCTAGAGAATAGAAATATGAAATTAGAGTTTCAGCAGGTCTATGCTCCTGAAACCAGTAGGGAATCCTCCCTTGCCTCTTCCTAGCACCTGGTGGTTTACTGGTAATCTTTGGTGTTTTTTGGCTCAGCTATACAACTGCAATCTCTGCCTTCGGCATCACAATAGGTTCTCCTTGTGCATCTGTGTCTTCACAAGGCCATCTTCTTATAAGGACACTGGTCATATAAGATTAGGAGTTGACCCTACTTGGGTATGACCTCCTCTTAATTACATTTGCAATGACTCTATTTCCAAATCAGGTCACATTCTGAGGTACTGAGGATTAGGATTTCCAACATACCTTTTTGAGAGATACAAACCAACTCATACTACTTGGTTTTATTCAGATTTGAATAAAATGGTTGAGAGGCAATGTAGTATAATGGGCGAAGGCACAGGATCTTGATCCTTTACATCTGAGGAAACCAGGTGAATTCATATCCCAGCTTTGCTGCTTAGTGTGTGGTTTCAAGAAAGTTACCTACCTCCAGGTGCCTCAGTTTTGTCTATCTATATGGCAGTAACAGTGGCACCTAACTCACAAGGCTATCTGAGCATTGAGTTAACATATAAAATGTCTAAATAGTGCCTACCACCCAGAAATACTGTAGAAGTGGTTACTATTTTTTGTTGTTGTTGTTGTTGTATATTGGCTTAAATCCTCATAGCTATTCCTACTCAGATTTGAAGTTTTATTTTTCACAGAGGCAACTATGCTGCTGCTTTGTTTTGATTTTGTTCTTAGGATATAGTTCTTTTCCTTTCAAAATTAAGTGACTCTTGTCATTTATGCATATGGTATGTGAACAGCCAAACTTTCTGGAGAGGTTTTTGGCCACACATATCAAGTCTTAAAAAAATATTAATAACATTTTTTTAAAGATTTATTTTTATTGTTTTTGACAGAGAGAGAGAGAGAGAGAGATACAGAGACAGAGACAGAGAGAAGGAGGAGGGCCCAGAACAGTCTCCATAGTTGCACATCATTGGTTTTTCCACATAGTTTCACTCCACAGGTGGGTGCGGGGCTGCACAGGGCAGGAACTGAGCTAGGGTCTCACCCCGGTGAGAATCGAACTGGGGGAATGCCCCAGTTCAGTTTATGGGTCAGCAAGGGCCAAGGTCGGGATTTGATCCTTGGATCTCTGGGCTGCAAAGCAAGCACTTAACCCACTGAGCCATCCCAGCTTCCCCTACTTATAACATTTGATCCAAGCATTTTATTTCTAAAAAATTTATTCTCAATAAATAATTTAAGAAAACTGCAAAAATTCTGCTACAAGTTTTTTTCACAGTCCTGTTTCCAATAACAAAATGTTATAAATAGCTCTTTTTGTAATAACTGATTTTTTTAAATCATGTTAAAAACAAATACTATCAATTACTAAAAATTGAATTTGAAGTTATTTTGCCAAGAAAACATATTCATTATATAGTGATGAGTGAAATAAAGAAAAAAACTGATGGCAGCACTATTCAATAAGTTTTCTGCAATGATAACAATGTTCTATATCCATGCTGTCCTATGGTATATGTAGTCACTTCCTACTGCTGGTAACCAAATATTTGAAATGTGTCTAAAGCAAATAAGAAACTTGACTTTTAATTTAATTTTAATTTTTATAGTCAGTTGTGGCTCATGGCTACTATAATCAACAACAAAAGTATACTATAGTATCTTTTGTTAGTTGATTCCTCTGTCCCTTCTTTACCTTCCTTTAAAGTTTCTCTCATGTTTCTGTCCCTCTATTCAAACTCCACTTTGCAAATAATCCTCATCTTCTCCCTCTAATTTTTTTACCCAGTATCATCTGCTCTCAGGAGATAACCTAATAAAAAAGATATTTTTAAAGGTGTACTGAGACTTGATATGCTACTAGTTTTTTAAGTATTTGGAATTTAACCAAAATTTTACCTATTGCCAAAATACTTTCGTAAGAATTTCACACATTAAGCTGAATATGCGGATATTAAAAGAAATTATTAATTGACTATACAATAAGAGACCTGCTATGATCACATTTAAAATATTAAATAATCCTCTGATGACAAGCCATTAGACTTATGTAGTGAGACCACTAAAATGCTAAACTATACCCAACATATGGAGTGACTGCAACTTTATTGAATTGGTTTATTAGCTCTAGTAGTTTTCTTGTGGATTCTTTAGGATTTTCTATATATAGAATCATGTCATCTGTGAATAGAGACAGTTTTACTTCTTTTCCAATTCGGGTCCTTTTATTTCTTTTCCTTGTCTAATTGCTTTGGCTAGGACTTCCAGAATAATGATAAGTAGCAGTGGTAAAAGTGTGCACCCTTCTCCTGCTCCTGATTTTATGGGGAAAGCCTTTAGTGTCTCACTGTTAAGTATAATGCTAACTCTGGGTTTGGGGGATTTTGTTTGTTAGTTTGCTTTGTTTGTTTTGTTTACAAATGCCCTTTACCATGTTGAAGAAACTCCCTTACATTCCTAGTTTTCTGAGAGTGTTTTTAATAGAAGAGTGTTGGGTTTTGTTGAGGTAAATTACTTCCAGGTCATGAACTTGACTATACATGAACTACATGTACAGTAAAGAGTACTTAGTATACAGCTTAGTATACATAGCTTTGTATACTCAACAATTTAATAAGTATTTGCTAAGTTAAACCAATTTGAAAACAGCAAATACCAAAAACCTCAAATCATATATCAAGAGACGTTCTTTGATAAATTATCCTAAGAAACTCATTTGGAAAGGTTGGCTCTTTTTCCTCCCACATACGCCATTTCATTCACATAAAGGTATTTTTTAATCATCTCTTACACTAAATAAAATTTAAAATATATAGAGTTAAATTAACTCTAATATATAATACCACTAGTAAATATAGTTGTCTATGAACACACACCAGGATTTAAATAGGCCTCATCAAATGGGGGAGCAGGGAAACAAGGCCTCTGCAGGAGCCTTCCGTAGAGAGTATTTGCAGTTCTGTAGACTGTGCTAAATATAAAAGGTTCCTCGAGAGCTTGATGTAAAATCTGAATATCTGAGTATTTTTTCTAATTAAATATATGGCATGTACTTTTTAAAGTCTATCAACATCAGTGTGACATTTTGCATAAGGACTCTATGGCTTCTACCAGAGTTTATATTTTTCTTCCTGGGTTCATTCGCAGCATTTCTTGCTAGGTATGATGGCCCAAGGTATGTGATTTTGCTTTCAGGCATCTTAATTGGACTTTGCTAGTGGGGAAGAAAAAAAAAATCCACATGGAACAAGCAGTACAAAATAATATTTGTCACTGATGTGGTAGAAATAGAAAATTACACAAACAATTTGGGAATTATAGGTTCATCACCACTGGGGTGAAAAGTTATAGACCATTTCTCACCCTCAATTATCCATTGGTTCCGTGTTGTGAGTGAGCCAAATACTTGGTTTCATTGCATGCTCCTCTGACTTCTACTCACCAAGATCTAACACTCAAAAATGCCAGCCAGCAGTGACACTGGCCAGGTTCTTGGTGAATACCTTCGAGGGCAATAATATATGTTTACATGTAAGTCATAATTAATCATTCAACTTCCTTTTGGGAAAAGAAAACAGATTTGGGGGTATATTTTACTGTCGGGGGGCAAAAAATGACAGGATGGGAAGAGAGGAGCAGCAAGTAAGGGGGGATGATTGAAAACATTTGACTTGGCTTGAAATAAAAGTACATATTTCACACATATTTTTAACCAACCCCAAAAGACAGCCTGACTTCGAACACGCTGAACAGGAAGCCATTTACTGTTGGAATGCTTGCTGAGTCCATCCAAAACACACACACTCCTAATACCCCTGGGCTATCTAAATAGGGTTGGGGTGAAAATATTTAATTTATACGTGCAATCCTGCTTCCTGTTTTATTTTTTTCCTCTTTGCCAACTCTGTTTTTCAAACTCTGTGAAAAACGATAGGAAACCCATTTAATGTGTCTCTCCCCCCTTTATTGACCCAGCTGTACATTCTACCTCAATTTATAGCTCATACCTGGCTGGAAGACCAAAGAAAGAGAAAAAGGTAAAGTCGGATGTTAAACTCTTGTGGTTCCTGTGGTTAAAAAGGAATCTGGGTGGAGGGAAGCTTGCTGTGGTGTTGATATCAAGGGCAGGAGGGTGTGGAACAGGGGCTTGCCTTGGCTACGAGAATGTGTGCATTCAATAGTATGCATTCAAAATGAGTAAAGTGGGGTGCGAAGAAGAGGGAAAAGAGAAGAATTTTCTGAGTGTTAGATGAGTGACTGAAGACACCTGAATCTTATCAAACTTCAAAGAAACAGTCCTGGTTATCAGAGGAATTTTTAAATATTTCAGAGAAAAATATAGAAAGACCCAAATAATTAAGAATTATAATTCAAGCAAAAAGATTTTCCAAAACCTTAACTATATTGGAGTGCTTTTATACCTGGTTTAATGTTGAAGGTATGCTCTTTTAGAAAAAAAAATGAGTTCCAGATGGGTGTACTTTACTTAGTATACCTGTTACCCTTATTATTATATTTTCATTTCATAAACTGCTGAGTCAATGTGCAATAAAACATTTGAAAGAAAATCTGAAACCAAATGGAAACCCAGCAAGTTTGAAGTTCAGATTTCAAAATTCTTGAACTCAATTTAATTTTCCCAGAAAGCTGACCACACTCTATGGAAATCCTGTCATAGGAAGACTTTTATAATTGAGCAGTTTGTTCTAAATACTTTGGAAAAAGGTGGGGATATCTGTAAATACCTGAACTCAAAGGAGTATTTCAACATTTCCTTTTAAAGCTATGTTTCAAAATTTCAGATCACATTAACACTTTTAAAGTAGAGCTTGTCCAATCTGTGGCCCGTGAGCCACATGTGCCCCATGACCCACATGTGGCCTAGGACAGCTTTGAATGCGGCCCAGTACAAATTCATAAAACTTTCTTAAAACATTATGAGATTTTTTTGTGCAATCTTTTTTTTTTAGCTCATCAGCTATCACTAGTGTTATGGTATTTTATGTGTGGCCCAAGACAATTCTTCCAATGTGGCCCAGGGAAGACAAAAGGTTGGACACTTCTGCTTTAAGTGGAATAGCACCCTGGGAAATCCTACCTGTCACCATGGGTCTTATAATGTTTTCACGTTCTGGGAACTGGTTTCCCTTTAATTTTTGCTTGAAGTTGATAAAGTCACAAGAGCAAAACCACTCCTGAATTGTTGTGAAAATATTCAACTGTATAGTAATATAGTTCTATATCTTTTGTTTTTAAGATTTATTTTTTATTGTTTTTTGACAGAGAGACAAACAGAGAGAGACAGAGAGAAGGGGGAGGACCCAGAGCAGTCTCCATAGTTGACAGCATTAGTTTTCCATATAGTTTTACTCCATAGGTGGGTACAGGGCTGCGCAGGGAAGGAATTGGGCCGGGAGCCTCCCGCATAGGCCCCGGCAAGAACTGAACTGGAGGCACACCCCTGTTCAGCATATGGGTCCAAATGGGCCAAGGCTGGGATTTGACCCTCGGTCCCCAGGGCTGCAAAGCAAGAGCTTAACCCACTGAGTCATCCCAACTTCCATCTATATCTTTTGTTAAACCTGCTTTCAAAGTTTATAAGCAAGAAACACTATAACATCGATTTGTACTTTTGAGTTTGAAAAGGTCACTTTCTATTAACCTAAAAATACAGTGTGGCTATAGATACATGTGATAGTCAACCCCATTCAAGACTATATGACTGATTTTGATTCCCATAACATATGCTAACCATGGCTTATTTTAAGAAAGGTGATGTAAGATTAGATTGCTGATATATTTTCAAGAGAAATTAGAGTGGATTATCAGCTCTGCTGTACAGTCCTAGCTGAGTCAGTCATCTGCAATAACCGTTAAGACTGCTGTTACAAAATACCTATGAGCAATTTCCACATAATATTAGATCTCTTGGAACTAAGTACCAATGCAGTATTGCATCCATTCACTTGTGAATTGTGCCAACCAGTGCTGTGTTGGTAAGTCAACTCAGAAGGTGGGAGAAGAGGCTGATTATAATCTTTGCCAACTTCTAAGGGATAAATTCTCCCATCATGGTCAATTTCAAGTTACCAACTTGATGTCACAGTGTAAGCTGGCTCCACTAACCTAACCCCTAGAACCAACACAATGTGTCAGAAGGGGATATCATTCCTTTCTATGTGTACTTGGGCTCTAAACACTTTCATACCCCACATCTGGTGACCAAAGAGCCAAAGAACCATGAAGCTGAGGCCCTAGAATCAACTTTGGGTGGGTAAACTCTCAGTTCTATCTGCTCCTCTTTCTCGCCTCTGTGCCCTGACTTTAGAATCCACTTAGCACTCTGCAGTGTCTCCCAGAGATGGGTGACTGGGGGCTTACTTCCTTTCTTCATTTCCACTATCCTCCTGCCTCTCAGAGTTAAAACTCTAATCCAAATTTTCTTAACATTAAGTCAAGCCATCTTCCACAGTCAATGATTCAAACTGTACTTAACTCAGGGTGTGGCTACTGCCCAAAGCCCCCTAAACCATGTCCCCAGCTCTTCTCCTTTGACAAGGCCCTCTAACCCCAAAGGCTGGCGCTTGCCTGAGTTGGAATAACATTTTTGCCTCGTGCCCTGAATTTTTGTTTTTAAAGGTTGCAGTCTCTTTGTGGGGTGGAGGCACCTATATCTGGTTCTGCCTCCATTGCTTCCTGCTGCTAAGCTCAGCCACTTCAGGCTCCTCCCTGTTTCCCCGTGTAGGTATAGCCCTCCTGGAAGCCATTTCTCATAGGCACCAAGTAGAACTGAATATTCTTCTCAACCTAACATATTCACTCCCAGTTTTTCTTTTTCTTTTAATTGTTAAATTTATTGGGGTAACATTGATAACAATTACATTGTTTCCAGATGTATGATTCTACATTACATTGTCTATACATTGCATTATGTGCTCACCACCCAGAATCAGCTCACTTTCCATCACTGTGTATTTGATGCCCCCTCCCTACTCCTCCCCAGCTCTCCCACCCACCTCCTCCCTTACCCTCAGGTAACCACTAAACTATTGACTGTGTCCATGAATTTTTGTTCCTTTGTTACTTTCAGTTTTATAATCCACCTACAAGTGAGGTCATATGTTTCTTGATTCTTTCAGTCTGACTTATTTCACTTAATAAGATGTCTTCAAGATCCGTCCATGTTGTCACAAATAACTGTATTTCATCTTTTCTAATTGCTAAGTAGTATTCCATTGTATAAAAGTACCACAACCTCCTTATCCAGTCATCTATCAGAGGACACTGGTTGATTCCAAGACTTGGGCACCGTGAACAGTGCTGTGATGAACGTTTCACTCCCAATTTTTCAAATATAAAGGTCATTTTAAGGTAAAGAAATGACTCAAACCTTTCTAAGAGTAACTATAATTTTAACATTTTTTTATTTGGGCAACAAAAACTACCACAATTAGGGGAATTTTTAATCTAATTTATATCTTTTGAATCACATCCCCTTACTCCCATTTTTGCACCTCTACAAAGCACACAGCAGAAGGAAGGACCACTTTCAAATCTTAATCTGATCAGGTCTCAAAAAAAACAAATTTAAGCTTTCTAAGGTTTTCCCACCAAACCAAGAATTAAATTCCAAATTCTTGCCCAAGCCTACAACATCTTTCATGATCTGGCCCCTGTCCAACTTTCCTGCTCTCTTTCTGACCCTCAGATCAAGTTTCCAGCCTTCAGAGAACCATTTGTTGTCTACCACATGGCATACTCTTCCTCTAGACATGGCTGTCTCCTTTTTAGTCTCTAGATCTTGGTTTCAATACCACTGCAGAGAGGTTTGCCCTGGCCACCCAGTTTAAATAGCCATCCAGTCACTATCACAATTACCTCATTTTAATCACCTATATTGCAATTTTATCTTTATCTGCTATTTTTATTGTTTATTCATTTATTATCTATCTTTCCCACTAAAATACCGTATAGGCAGGAATCCTGTCTATCTTGTTAACCAGTATATTCTTATAGCAGCTAATCTGTAAAATACCTACACTTGACTCACCCTTTGAACAATAAGAGTGTACTGTCGCAGATTGCTTGCAATAAACACTTGGCCTTAGCCAATGTATGGCCTACCTACTACATTAAATGATACTTTCTCTGAAATCTAACAAACTGTAAGCCTCACCCAACTATTTGTAACTGAAGGCAATAGTACTTGTGTTCCAAACCTTCCCAGTTAGTCTCTACAACAAGGCTGGCCAATTACTATATCCCATAGCCATTTTACCTGCCTTCTCCCAGGTCCCTATCTTGACATCACCAAGAATCACTGATTAAGTGCCTCATTATGTAACTGAGAAGGTATACACCATAAAACCTGGCTCTTTAAAATCTAGAATTTTAGCATTTTAAGTATCCACATCACAGTAGATTGATTCATCTCTACTTGCTGCAGTAAAAAAAAGAATGGGAAATGATGGAGACTGAAAGTTACTTTATAAAAGCACAGCCTTCTGATTAACACAGGGTCTCCTAGGGACCCACAATCTAGTTGAGTTGGTATTAAAGTCATGAAGGTTCTTGGATGAACCATTCCTAAGCATTTTAAAGGAAGTGTTTTTTGCTGAAACTACTTTCACATAGCAGGCAAATTACTCTCATCACTGTCTCTATATAATTAGTAGAGAAAACAAATTTTAAGAACAAAGAATATCATTCATAAACTATGTTTCACAATAAATATGAATTATTCAACTGACAATTATTGTTGCAGACATACAGACTGAGAATCTGGCAATAGTGACTGCCAAAGAGTGACAATAGAGACTGAGAATTTGGCAAAAGTGACTAATCCAATATGGACTGGCAAGAATAGAGAAACAGAATGGAAACCAGAGTAAAGCAGAAAAGAGATCCAAAAACATGACGACATGGCTACTTGGGCAGTGTCTCTCTGAGTTTCACCAAAACATGAAACCACCTATATCTTTACTCATTTATTGTTTGTAGGTGCTATATGTAGGGAATAATTAATGTGATCTGATGAATTGTTAGAGAACTAAATAAAAGCTATTTCGTGTGTTTGATTCTCAACTAGATATATCATTGCTAGATAAAGACTAAAGAGCACATAATTTGTAATTATTAAAAGAGGTATAACTTGAATCAATTGGGCATATTCTATACATTTTAGTCATTTATCCAGTGAAAGTAAAATAGTTTACAATCCCTATAATAGGCTTTCTTGAAATGTAGTATCCCACTAGGTGGTCCTCAAAAAAAAGAAGCCGGGATGGCTCAGTGGGTTAAATGCTCACTTTGCAGCCCTGGGGACTGAGGATTGAATCCCGGCCCTGGCCTGTGAAGACCCATATGCTGAACTGGGGAGTGCCCCCAGTTCAGTTCTCACCAGGGTGAGACCCCGGCCCAGTTCCTGCCATGTACAGCCCCGCACCCACCTGTGGAATGAAACTATGTGGAAAAACCAATGATGTGCAACTATGGAGACTGTTCTAGGCCCTCCCCCTTCTCTCTGTCTCTGTCTCTCTGTCTCTGTCAAAAACAATAAAAATAAATCTAAAAAAAAAAAGAAGGAAATGACTATGCTTATATGGGTTTTGAGAATACTGGATTAAGCAACATAAAAAGTTTTTATTCAAATGCTTCAATAAGTTAATGTGCAAGATGTTATTTCCAAGGGTACAGGATGCCACTTCAGATGATCATGAACTCCTTTCCTCAAGTAATATCCATTAATGTCAAAGACCATTATATGAAAAACACTGCCACAGGAAATGGTACCTAAAAGTCTCATACCTGTTATAGCTCTATTATGGAAAAGAATGGCAATAGGGTTCTCAGTCTCTCACCTCTGGGAACTACCACAAAACAGAGCTATGATGTTCTAAAAACTTCCCTACAGACTTCTGCTCATAGCTCAGTAGCTTGAACTTGGGCACACAACCAGATAGACACAAGTGCAAGGAATGCTGGAAAAGTGAGATTTAGATTTCCCAGCACATATGGTAGAAGCAAGTATAGGAAAAGTCTGGGACCAGATCTGAGGACTTACCAACTGCAGTTCACAACACAAAGGGGAGGGACCCAACTTTCACTACAAGATATTAAAATGTGCTATATACAGTCACCATATTAAATCAGTAAGGTACAGAAGCAAAAAATAAACATTCCAGAACAGATGTAATAGCCCAGTAATTACTTTGAGTATATTACAATAAACTTAGAATATTATATTGAGGACTTTCTAAATCTGTTAGGAAAGGATGGTTTACTATGTCTATAGGGAAGGGAAGGGGAAAAAAAAGGAAGGGAAGAGAAGGGAAAATTTACTCAATAAGTAATTCTGTGAAAACTGGTTAGCTATTTGGAGAATACATTACACTGATTCTTACCTCAAGTCAGAGAGGCTTAAGAGTTTAATGGGTTTTTTTAAAGTCTATAAGGAATGATGGGTATGGACATCATGTGAATTTTAGATTTACTAAGCATAAAAGCTAAGGCCAAAGAAAAAACATACAAAGATAAAAGGCCAGTAAATTTGTCTTTAAAAAATGAAAACTGTATGGATCACAAAAAGCATACCAAACAAAATGTAAAATCAAAACCTTGGGGAAAACAGTTACCAAAAATATTACAAATAGCAAGTTGAAATAGTAATAGGTTGAGAATTCTACAAACAAATAGGGAAAAAGAAATAAATAAAAAACTTACAGGGGAAAAGTGTATAATAAAAATATATTTTAAAAAACTTCTAAAATAGTCAAAGAAATACACATTTAAATTAAGGCATAATATAGGTAGAAAAAGTTTTAAATAAAAATTCTCAGTATTGTCATTAGTGTGCTGCAATAGACAAGCTCCTAAATTGAAAGCGGGAAGGGTAAAGTCTTGCAATCTTTCTTGCAAAGGAATGCAATTTAGTCATATAGTTAATGCTTTTGGCTCTGTAATTCCCTAACGGAATAATATGATGGAAAAAAGACTAGGATCCAAGAATGTTCATTATGGCTTAATTTTTAATGACAAAAATGAGACATATAGCCCATCTAGCATTATATTAATCATGCTATAATGATAATAATGGCTTACTTTATTAATATTTAATAATAAATGATGGTATATTAATTAATAATTATTAGTATTAGTAATTTGTAAAGATTTATTCTATTTATTATTATAATAATAACACTTTGTGGCAGGAATTGTTCTAAATGTTTTGATAAATATAGATTGACCCATTTAATTCCTTACAACATCCCTATAAATGTTGCATGATTATTTTTATCTCACTTTAGAAGAAAACTGAGATACTGAGAGGTTAAGCAACTTGCCCTAAGGCATCCAGCTGGCAGGCAGAAGAGCTGGAATTCAAACCCAAGCACTCTGACTCCAGAATACATGGTCTTAACTCCTACACATATTACCTCACACATCTATCTATATAATGGAACATGAGATAGTCACTGAAATGTTTTCCAACACTATTTAATTATGTGGGAATACACTTACATTCTAATTAGGGGGAAAATCATTATACAAAAATATGTGTGTGGCATGATCCCAATTTTGCTGACAAGCAACATACATATGACTAGAAAGAGTTAGAAGAGGCCACAGTAATTATTTCTGCCTGGTAAGAAAATTATGAGTAATTTTCATTCCCTTCTTTATACTTTTATGTGTTTATAACATTCTAAAGAAGATATGTTACTTTGATCATCAGAGAATAATGGAAGTCAATATTTAAAAGAGATTAAAAGAGGACGCTGGGATGGTTCAGCGGGTTGAGAGCTCACTTTGCAGCCCCAGGGACAGAGAATTGAATCCCGGTCCTGGACCGTGCAAATCCATATGCTGAATTGGTGTGTGCCCCCAGTTCAGTTCTTGCTGGGGCCCATGCGGGAGGCTCCTGACCCAGTTCCTGCCCTGCACAGCCCCGTGCCCACTGTGGAGTAAAACTATATCGAAAAAAAAACTAATGACGTACAGCTATGAAGACTGGTCTGGGCCCTCCCCTTTCTCTCTGTCTCTCTCTGCGTCAAAAAAAGCAATAAAAAAATAAATCTTTAAAAGAGAATAAAAAAATATTGGTACGTAACTAGAATAAATTTACATCTTGCCTTATTTTCCTTTCTAATTGCATTCTCAGGCTAGCATTACACTACATGGCCTTAGCTATACTTACAACAATGTGAGAACTGTAGCTATCTCTGCCTTGAAACCTGTCACAGCTATATAATTCCTTCCCCACTTATGTATTTGAAATGTTGCTTTTCAGCACATTCCTCATAGTAATCTGGTATCCCTTAAGGGTGCCATACTGCCATTGCTCAAACAAACAAACAAACAAAAATTCCAGTTTTAAAATTTCAAACTCCACCAACCAAAAGAGAAAAAAATGATTCCTTCCTTCCTGCCTTTTTCTTTCTTTATTTTTTCTTTTTTTCTTTTTTTTTTTTGCAAGGACATTAAAACATTCTTGTCTACAGCCGCTGCTGTTTCTTTCAACCATAACCTACTACCATGATTAAAAAAAAGAAGAAGAAGAAGAAAAAAAACAAAACCATGTAATTCAGATACAACTTGGGCTTCTAACCAATTGAAAAATCTTATTGTGTAGAACCTGCTTTTCTTTCAAGCCCCAAACTACTAAAGACAGAAGAAACACACACACACACACACACACACACACACACACACTACCTCCCTTTGTAGAAAAGTTGAAAACACTTTTACATATATTATCTCACTCTAGCCTCACAATATCCCTTTGAGGTAATAAAGATGCAAATCCTTAGGCCACTGGAAGGCCTTCAAAATAAAGATAAATTATAACTTATAAAAAAAAACAAAAACCTTGAAGTATTAAAGCTATTCACATACCAGAGTTTCAAAGGCTAAAAGCAAACCACGAGTAATAAAAGCAATGCACAAGTAAACGAATGCAGGAATTATGGTTAAGGCAGATTGCTATTTGGGGTCTGGCTAAAAGATCTGCAATAAAGCATTGGCAATGCTAGACTGATCTTCTCATCCTACCGGGAGGATTTTTAAAACACATCCTGAATACAAATTATTTATTTTTTCTAGGAGCTCTTTTCGTCCTTGTCCTTGTCAAACCTCACTTCCCTTAAAAACCCTCCATCCCTGGATCACTAGACCGGAGGCTTTAAATCCATCAACCAGCTAAACACAGGAGTGGGTCTCTGGGGCCAGGCAGTGTGATGGTTCCACTAAAGCAGGGTATCAGTGTCAATAACTGTCAGTTCATGGCCTTCAGTTTGCTCAGAAGCGAAATAGAAAAGACAGTTCTATTTTTTTTTTTTTTTTTTTTTTGACTATTTTGAATGGAACTTATAAAGTGCTTTGTATGCCTCCCTTCTCAAATATATTATGTGGACATAATGAAAC
>PVKE010040894.1:0-14403 GCA_004027555.1 Craseonycteris thonglongyai | reverse complement strand
AACAATAATACTTCAACAAGCAAAAGCCTTGGACCAAATGGCTTCACGAATACATTTTACCGAACACCGATAAAAGAATTAATACCTATCTTTTCAAACTAGTCCAAAAAGTTAAAGAGGGAAGGCTCCTAACCTTTTTTTCTTTTATGAAACCAGAATTACCTTGATTACAAAGACACTAAAAAAAAAAAAAGAAAAAAGAAAAACAATTATATGCCAGCATCACTCATGAAAATAGATGCAAATATCTCAGTAAAATATTAATAGTAAACCACATTAAAAATATCATAAACCATGGTCAAGCATAATTTATTCCTTGGATGCAGGTGCATTTCAATATATGCTAATGAATTAATGTGATACAACACATAAATAAAATGAAGAATTGAACTTATATGCTCATATAAATAGATGAAGAAAAAATAATTGAAAAGTTATAACACTCACTTATGATAAAAACTTTCAGCAAAGTGTGGCTAGAAGGAATGAATCTGAAAATAATAAAGGCCATATATGAAAGAGGTGCTGTTAACTTCATACTCAAAGAAGAACCTGAAAGCTTTTTCTTTAAGATCAGGAACAAGACCAGAAAGTCCACTTTCACAACTTTTATTCAACATAGATTGGAAATCCTAAAACACACAGTATTCAGACTAGAAAAAGAAATAAAAGGCATTCTCATTGGAATGGAAGAAATAAAACTGTCTTTATTTGCAGATGGCATAATATTATATAGAGAGAATTCTAAAGCACATACCAAAAACCTGTTAGAACTAATAGGCGAATTGAGTAAAGTGGCAGTATATAAAACTAATATTCAGAAATTGGTTGCATTTTTATTCATGATAAATGAACTATCAGAAAGAGAAATTAATAAAACAATTTTATTATTTACAATTGCATCAAAAATAACAAAATACCTAGCAATAATCTTAACCAAGGAAATAAAGACCTATATTTGGAAAATAAGGATATTAAAGAATGAAATTGAACAAGATACAAGTAAATGAAAGAATATACTGTGTTCATGGATAATAATTAATGTCAGTAAAATGTTCATATCACCCAAAGTAATATATAGATTCAGTGCAATCCATATGACAATATTAATGGCATTTTTTTTAACAGAAGTAGAACAGATAATCCTAAAATTTATATGGAACTACAAAAGATCCTCAAAGCCAAAGCAATCTTGAGAAAGAATAACCAAGCTGGAGGCATCATACTCCCTGGTTGCAAAATTTATTAGAAAGCTATAATCAAAAAGGGATAGTACAAGCGTAATAAGAGACACATAACTCAATAGAACAGAATAGAGAGCCTGGAAATAAATACATGCCTATGTGGTCAATTTATCTTTGCTAAAGAAAGCAAGAATATGCAGTGGGTTAAAGACAAACTCTTCAATAAATGGTGCTGGGAAACTTGGACAGATACACGCAAAAGAATGAAACTGGATCACTTTCTGACACTATATACAAGAATAAACTCAAAATGGATTGAAAAGTTAAATGTAAGACCCTAAATCATGGAACTCCTAGAAGAAACTAGAGGGAGTAAAGTCTTTGACATTTTTCTTAGTAATATTATTTGGACATGTCTCCTTGGGCAAGAAAAGCAAAATAAAAATAAAAAGGACTACATAAATCTAAAGAGTGTTTGTATAGTGAAGAAAACTATAGCAAAATGAAAAACAACCTCCTGAATGGCAGAAGATAATTGCCAATAATACATCTAATAAGGGGTTAATATAAAAATATATAAGTAACTATGAACTTATAAACAGAAAAACAAACAATCCAATAAAAAAGAGGGGGCTGAGAACCTGAATGGACATTTCTCCAAAGAGAATATATACATAGCCAATAGACATATTAAAAGATACTCAACATCACTACTCAACATAGAAATGCAAATTAAAACTACAATGAGCTATCACCTTACATCTGTCAGAGTGGTTATTAGTAAGTCAAAAAACAGCAAATTTGATGAGGATGCAGAGGAAAGAGAAGCCTCATATACTGATGGTGAAATTATAAATTTGTGCAGCCACCAAGGAAAACAGTATGAAACTATATGGAGAGTCTTAAAAATATTAAAAATAAAACTACCTGGTGGCCCAGCTATTACATTTCTGTATATTAATATGCAAAGAAATTCAAAACACTATTTCAAAAAAACATACACATGCCTATGTTTATTGTGGCATTATTTACAATAGCCAAGATATGGAAGCAACCTAAGTGTTCATCTACTGACAAACGGATAAAAAAGAGGAGGTCTTATATATATATATGCTATGAAATATTATTTGGCCATAAAAAAATAGGATTAGTTCTTACCATTTGCAACAATATGGATGAACCTAGAGAGTATTATGTAAAGTGAAATGTCAGAGAAAGACACAAACCATGTTTTACTTATATATGGAGTCTAAAAAACAAAACAAACAGAAACAAATTCATAGATACAGAGAACAAATTGATGGTTGCCAAATGGGAGGGGGTTAGAGGTGATGGATGAAAAAGGTAAAGGGATTAAGAAGTACAAATTGCCAATTATAAAAATAGTCATGGGGATGTAAAGTGCAATATATAAATATAGTCAATAATATTGTAAAAACTATATATGGTTAGATGGGTACAAAACTTATTGGGGTGATCACCTTGTAAGTTATATAAATGTGTAAGCATTATATTGTATGAACTGAAACTACTGTACTATTGTGTGTCAACTGTCACTGAAAAGTAAAACAAAACAAAACAAACAAACAAACAAACAGAAAACAAACAATAACAAAAACAAATATAGCTAAGAATAAAGTTACACAAAACAGGAAAAGCACTAAGAAGTTTATGTATTTTCATTTTTCTTTTTTTTTTTGTGAGTTTCTCCTTGTGGGAAATAATCTTATTAATTTCAGCAGAAAGCTTTAAAGATTATTACTTGTAATGCCAGTAGGGGAACATTAGGGTCACATAGTACACTTAATTAGTCCTTTATTTCTGGAAATAGTTCTTAACTTGGTTCTATTATAGAACACTTATCACATGTTTTGAGCTATTTCTTATACTAGAAGCCATTGTTTTCAACCATGACTATCTGGACTAGATGTTGTTTTCTCCAATGAGGTTTCTACTTTGATATCAAGATCACTACCTAATTAGTCATAATCTTTATTAGACTATGACTTATTTTCCCAAGGTGAATTGTTAGCTGAAGGGCAGAGCTTTGGATCGTCAACATTACCTGATAAATATAATGTTCAGTCTACAACTGTCTTCATGCCTTCATGTTCACAGTTTTCATTCTAGTCTTCATCATAGTCAATTTTCATGAAGTTTTTTTTACTCGACAAAAGACAGGATATGAGTGTACATTAGTCAGCTTTGATGAATGTTAGTACACTAAAGCTATTTTACATCAATTTGTATCACATCATTTTAAATTGAAATCACTTACTAAACTATTAAAGAATAAAATGTAAATTTGCATCTTTGTTCAGGGTGGCTATACATTCTGCATAATTCAGGAAACATCATTCCTATTTTGTACCCCTGCAGTGCATCATCAAACTGAGAATGGTAAAGTCAGCCTTCTTTATTAAGTTCCAAAATATTTAAGCATCAGTGAATTCATACAGCTTTTATTGTCTCGTTATCCTCCCTCACTTTTAGGTTTACTGAAGTGCAATGCTTGCTAACATTTTCCAAACATATCCTTAGGGATCAGTATATATAAATCCCAGAAAATGTGCAAATTTTATATGTATGTTCATGTTGCATTTTCTTAGAAAGATTTATTAGATTTTAAAAGGGCTGTATGGTATCCCTAATCCCACCAATTAGGATTTCTGTTTTTAGAGACTACAATGAGGTTGCATTATTGACAGATTAAAACAATATAATGCAAGTAGCTAATATGATGCAATGATATAATGCAATAGTTAATATGGCCAGTATAGAACAATAACTTTGTAAATTATTTATTGAAAATTTCATGGCAGAAGCATGAGGGTACAGGTAAGGGTTATATAGTAATATTTTCCTCTTAAATTTATATCTATTTAGATATTGAAGACAGATATTTGGACATCCACATGATGTCTTAAAATAATTTTAATTAGGCAAAAAGATATGGTCTAACAAAAAATATATATGAATCATACATTGCATTTATGTATACACACATGCATATATTCACTTTTATGATTAAAATTTACACTAAAAAGAAGAAATTCTTGTGTAGTAGATATTTAATATATGGCTGCTTATATTTAACGAAGCACTGAAGGGGTATATCTTTTGCAAGATGCTAATGTGGGAGGATCTTCTATTCACCTCTTCCAATGGACACACTGGATTTTCAGCTACATGTACAACAATTTCCTATGGGAAAAAATCACATAGAAGAGGGCAGGAGAAGCTGAGACACAATCTTGCCTCATCCCCAGCCCATCCAGCCCCAACCCGCTACCAGCATATTGACCCAAATCTGGAAGGAACTCACAATCTGAACTTTTCTCTGAGGAGAAAAGGTTTGAATCCCACCACTGGCATCCATCTTAAATAACAACAACAACAAAAACCAAAAAACAAACAAACAAAAAAGAAATTGTTCATCTATTAATTTAATCACTCATTTGATACATATATCAGGTCAATGTTATGTACCAAGACCTGTGTAGGCACTGGGAATACAATGGTGATACCCCATGTTTAAGACCTGCATCTTAGAGATGAGCCACTAAACATATAGCTTTCAATGCCAATGGGGATTGCATCCAAGAAACTCATAAAGATATAGGTAATTGAGTTTCTGTTCCTCAAGGATTCCAGAATGCAGACTAACTCACTCAGGGACTAGAGCTGAGACAACTGATTAAAAGGCACTCAGATTTTATGTGAAAAAAAGTCTCTTTTGTACCAGTCTGAGGAGTAAGCATCTCATGTAACACACATTGAGGGGCCTACTGAACCATTCTCTAAAGATGAATGCCAGTGGATTCCATCATTATTTCATCTACCCCTATACAGCTTGCTGGTATCTCCTAGAAATAAACTTGTATTCTGATCAAGTACCCCAATTTCTGCAGCTGCCACCTAGCAGACACTGCTATATCATGTGGCTCTGGTGGTATGTGGGGCTTATGCTAATAGCTTTCACAGGACTGTAACAAGTGGACAAAAAATTCTTAAATAGCTACCAAATTTAGGGCACATCCAAGGCAACAAACTGAGAGGCCAATCTTCCTGAGAAAGAAGCCTTCTTAGGCATGGCCTGAGAAGAAGTCTTCTATTATAATAAAACATACATTTAAGGGCTGATTCTAATCCTCTTCTGAGACCTAGAAGGCCAGGTGCTATGTTTGCCCTCTTTCTCTGCTACACTCCAGAGTGCCAATATCTCCTGGAGGGAAGTATGTGTATGGGTCTAATGCCCCAGTTGTTCTATCAGGTTTCCTGGTTTTTGTGGCAGTCCACTAGGAAACACTTCTTGATTGTCTAGCTCTGGTGGCCAGCATGGACTATTTTTAGTAGTTAAATGAGGCAGTTGCAAAGAAAGAAATAAGTCCCAGCACAGAGGGAAGAGATAGAAATTCTCAGCTCTTTATTTCTCCCTGAAGAAGCATACTTGCCTACTTTAAAAGTTGCTGCCTGACAGTTTGGCTTCCAATCAGCCTGAATCTACATGATGTCATATCCTCCCTTTTGGGTCACTGACAGGTCTTGGTATACCCTTCACTACTGGGAGCTATTAAAAGTAAAGGAGACTCTACAGACAAGCACAAAGCTTTGAGAGATAATCAAGAGCTAGGGCACAATTGAACAATAGGTTTATCTGATTCATGGGGCTACTCTGTCGAGACTGGGAGAGGTGGATGTTTAATCAAACACACAGAAATGACCATAATTGTAAAGAAAAAGGAAGAAACTGGAATATGTTCCAAACAAACAAGAAAACAACATAAGACCTTAGAGAAAGACCTTCCTGAATATAGAAAAGTAATTTCCTGGCTAAATATTTAAAAATAATAGTTATAAATATGATTATCGCTTTAGGAGAAGAATGGATGAATAAACTAAAATTTTCTACAAAAAAATAGAAAATATAAGTAAGTAGAAAACAGAAGTAACAGAGCTGAAGAATACAATAAATAAAATAAAATAAAATAACAATACAATAGAGATACTCAAAAGCAGACTAGATGAAGCAGAAGAAAAAAAATATCATTAACCTTGAGGCCAGGGCAGTAGAAATCTCATAATCAGAGCAACAAAATTAAAACAAGTGCATCTATCTTTAGGGACTTATGTGATGACATCAAGAACACAACATGAACATTATAGGGGTCCTAGATGAGAAGAAAGAGAAAAAGAGACAGAAAATATATTTAAAGAAATAATACCTGAAAACTTCCTTAACCCGTGGAAAGAAACAGACATTCAGATCCAGAAAGCCCAGAAAGTTTCATAAAATGAACACAAAGAGACTCACACCAAGACATCTTCTAATTAAACTGTCAAAAACAAAAAACAAAAAACAAAAAAAAAGAGAGAGAAGACAGAATCTTAAAATCAGCAACAGAAAAAACTACATACTACATAAAAGAACCATATAAGATGGCAAGCAGAATTTTAACAGAAATTTTGCAGAGTAGAGGGAATAAAACAATATAGTCAAAATGTTAAAAAGTAAAAGTAAAAAAAGAGCTGCCTACAAACAATACTCCACAATAAGTACCTACATATCAGTAATTACTGTAAATGTAAATGGACTAAATTTTCTGAGACAGAGTGGCTCAATAAGAAAACAACTCCTTCCTTCCATAACTCCTCCCCCCCAAAACAAACAAACAAACAATAACAAGAAAAAACCAGACATGTCTATACACTGCCTATAAGAGACTCACTTCAGATGTATGGACACACACAGACTGAAGGTAAAGGGACAGAAAAAAATATTCTATGCAAATGGAAACCAAAAGAAAGTTGAGTAGCTATGCTTACAACAGAATAAAAAACTTTAAGACAAAGACTAATAAGAGACAAAGAAGGTCATTACATAATAATAAAGTGATCATTCCATCAAGAGAATATGACATTTCTATATCCAACATACAAGGGTTGTAAGGAAATGAAAAGGGTATAAATTCTACAATTTTTCATTTTCAATATATTCACCCTTAACCCTAATACTTTTTTTTTGTGTGTGTGGCTCTTTCAATAAGTTTATTTATGCCCTTAGAGAGAAAAATAAGTTTTGTTTTTGCTCTCAAAATTACAGCTTTAACCTCTTTGTAGCCTGCAGAGTTCCAAAAATTGTTGTGAATAATTGATGCACTGTTGTTTTAAAACAGCATGAGCATTCTTGGTACACATCTTGCTTTGACTTTTGACATTCTTAGATGCTGATGGGGAATATTTAAAATTGGTTGTAGGTGATACTCCGTCCATTTCTGCCAGCTACTTTTTATTCAATCTGGCATTTTCCACTAGAGATTTTCAACTTTTTTGACAAGATCTGAGTATGTGGCCTCAGCAGAACTTCTTGGATGGAGGACATCTTTACTCAACTCTCTGCTTTGCTTGAGAAGGTTATGCTACTTGTACACCATGGATTTCTCATGGCAAAAGTCCCCATAAACCACTAACATCTCTTCCAAAATGGTTTGAGACATTTTCCCTTGTTTTTGAGTTTAGTGATGATGTGAAATTCAATTTAATCCATACTTGGGGTTTTCTTTGGGTTTTATGTAGTTCTTCAATGATATCTGAAAGAACAAGAATGAAAGTAGGCTTAAATTTGGCCCATGGGCGGTCTGACAATTAAATGTGCGACCTCACCATCACGCACTTACGTTGGCAGCAATGTACAAACAAGTCAGTAAGGTTTCATAACTTTGATCTATCAGTAACTCACAGCTGTGTTTGTGTTGATTTGTAGTGGTGTCTTGCTGAATGGAATTCATTATTGTTGTGTGTTTTTGTGTGCCATTGTGAGAATGTTGGGGCTTGAACTATAGCAATAAACAACCATTAAATTTCTTGTAAAACTTGGCAAGAGTAGAAATAAGAGTAGGATAATGTTAGTTCAAGTCTATGGGGTTAATCCCATGAATAAAAAGGTGCTGCATAAATGGATTAAATATTTTTCTGAGGGGAGAGAAAGTGTCACTGATGCCGACAGTTCAGGGCAGCCAGTAAAAAACAGAATTGATGAAAACATTGCAAAAATTAGTCAAACTGTGGGTCAAAATTTTCCGCTGACTGTGAGAAGCTTGGCAGACCAAATAAACACCAATAAAGAAATAGGAAAGTCTTAACTGAAAATCTTCACCTGAGAACGATGTTTGCAAAAATGGTCACAAAGACCTGTAAACAAAAGCAAAGGAAAATTGATGTTTGCCAAGACCTTTTGGAGAGGCAAGACAACGTTTTCGGTCATGTTATCACTGGTCATGAAACATGAATGTACCAACATGAACAGAAACACAGCGTCGAAGTGCAGAATGGGAATTAGCCAATTCTACATGAACAAAAAAGTTCCATTGGTTCAACTCAAGAGTCAAAACTATATTGCTAATCTTTTTTGTTATCAGAGGGAATGTTAGTTATGAATTTGTACCAACTGTACAAACAGAAAACCAAGTAGGCTATTTGAAGGTGCCAAATAGGCATCATGAAAAAGGTAGACAAAACAATCTGAACTTTTCACCAACAACTCAAGTTCTTGCTCACCACAGTATACCTGCTCAGATGGCACTTTCTCTGAGGAAATTTTTAGCTAGTAAACAAGTAACTGTATTGGAACACCCTCCCTACTCACCAGATCTGGCCCCCAATGACATTTTTCTTTACCCGAAGACAAAGGAAATATTGAAAGAAAGACATTTTGATGACATTCAAGACATTGAAGGAAATATGATAATGGCTCTAATGGCTAATCCAGAAAATGAATTCCAAAATTGCTTTGAAAGGTGGACTAGGTGCTGGAATAGCTTCCCAAGGAGAGTATTTCAAAGGTCAGTATAGTGATATTCAGCAATGAGGTATGTAGCACTTTTTCTTAAAATGAGTTTATGAACAAACAATCAAACAATCAAACAAAAAACATAATCCTCAAAGTTGCAGGATATAAAGTTAATTTGCACAAATAACATGTTTTTGTACACTGAAATTATTAGAAAGAAAAATTAAGAACTTGTTTTTATTTACAATTTCATGAAAAAGAATAAAATACCTACAAATAAATTTAACCAAGAAGGTGAAAGACCAACATACTAAACTACTACACTGATGAAAGAAATTAAAATAGGCACAAATAAATGGAAAGATGTCTATGATCATGAATTGGAAAAATTAATATTGTTAAAATGACCATACTACCCAAAGCCATCTATAGATCCAGTGTTATTACTATCAAAAGTCCAATGGTATCTTTTATAGAAATATAAAAAGTATCCTAATGTTTATATGCAGACATAAAAAACTTCAAACAGCCAAAGTAATCTGAAGAGATAAGAACAAAGTTAGAGGTATCATATTTTCTGATTTCAACTATATTATAGAGTTATAGTAATCAAAATATTATGGTATTGGCATAGAATTAAACACGTAGGCCAGTAGAAAAGAAATTAAATTCCAGAAAATAAAAACCATGAATATATGCTCAATTAATTTCTGATAAATAAGTCAGGAATACTAATAGGGAAAGGACAATCTCTTCAATAAATAATGTTGGAAACACTGGACAGCCACATATAAAAGAATGAAATTAGATCATTATTTTATAATATACACAAAAATTAACTCAAAATAAATTAAAAACTTCTATGTAAGACTTGAAACCATAAAACTCCTAGAAGAAAACGTACATATTAAGCACCTTAATATCAGTCTTAACAATGATTTTTTAAAATTTGACACAAAAAGTAAAGGCATCATCAAAAAAGAACACAAGTGGGACTACATCAAATTAAAAAGCTTATGCACAACAAAAGAAGCCAACAAAATGAAAAGGCAACCTACTAATTATAAAAAAGAATAATCTGCAAATCTTATATCTTATGAGGAGTCAATAGTCAAAATATACAGGGTGGCCCAAAAGCAGATATATAGTATAGTTTATTTGCATTGTAGTATGTTGTTTATTACATTTACATTTGTTTAACATTATTTAATCTTATAAATGTTCAGAATGTCTTCTTTCAATGTTACATTTATCAAACCTATCCAGTACACACTGACACACAATATAACAAAAAGTTCAGTCTCTTTTGATTAATTTCACTGATTTGACTTTTAGTCATCTTGTGTAATCATCTCATACAACTCAATAGAAAAAATTTACCATCTGATTTAAACTGAGCAGAGGATCTGAACCGATATTTTTGCAAAGAAGACATACATATGGTCAACGGATACATGAAAAGATGCTCAACATTACTATTCACCAGGGAAGTGAAAATTAGGACACAGTGATATATCACCTCACACATGTTAGAATGCTGTTATTAAAAAGACAACAGATGACAAGTTTTGGAGAAGACGTGGGAAAGGAAAACCCTTATGCATTGTTATTTGGAATGGAAATCAGTGCCTCCACTATTAAAACAATGTGGAGATTCCTCAAACAATTAAAAATAGAACTACCATATGATTCTAGCGATTCCATTTATGGATATTTTTCTGAAGGAAAGGGAAACACTAATTTGAAATTATCTGTACTCCCATATTCACTGCAGCAGTATTTACAATAGCCAAGGCATAGTACTAACTAAAAAACCATTGATAGATGAATAAATAAGCAAATGTGTTATATAAACAAAGTAGAATATTATACAGTCATAAAAAGAAAGGAAATCTTGCCACTTGAGACAACATGTATGAAACCTGAGAGCATTGTGCTAAGTGAAATAAGTCAGACAGAGAAAGGTCAAACATACCATATGATCTAACTTATATATGGAATTTAAAACAAAAGAACTTGAACTTGTAGATAAAGTATAGACTTGTGGTTTCCAGGGGTAAGCAAAATAGGTGAAAAAAGGTCAATATGTACAAACTTCTACTTATAAGTTACCCATGGATGTGTAATGTACAGCATGGTGACTTAAGTTATGTATATATTTGAAAGATGAATCTTAAAAGTTCTGACCACAAGAAAAAAAATTGGTAACTCTCTGTAATGATGAATGTTAACTAATCTTATTGTGGCGATCATTTCACAATATATACAAGCATCAAATTATTATACTGTACACCTGAAAATAATATAATTTTGTATGTCAAAATATATCAATTAAAATACTTTAAGACAAGTTGCTCCACATGTGAAACACTAAACTTTTCTACTTATTAATGCAGAATTGAAAATTTTCAGTTAAATATGTTCTTCAAAAATTATGATTTAGTCTAGAATGTATATGCTTTATTTTACTGCACAAAAGTATTAGAATAATTTTTTAGAATAAGGTACTTAATTTCAATATGGAAAAATATTGCTGTGACGGAGTATCTATTAATACAAGAATAGACTGGGGTGACAAATTTTTTAAGTTGGAGCCAATATTTTTGACTTAAGGAAATGTTTTGTTTGAGGATTAATTATCTAGATGCATGATGCTTTGACAAATTAAGTAATGTTTGTCAGAATATTCAAAGGGTCATCTCTGTGAAAAAATTGCCGCAATATGAATGTGCAGTTGAATATTTTGAAAAATATATACTCACTATTTCTAAATATGTGAATGATTTCTGGGTTTCTTAATATTTTTGTTTGAGAGTATAATAATGTACTTTTGTTATATATTGCATTTCTGACAGAGCACTTATAGTTCAGTGATAGTCTAAACATTTTGTTTACTACACTGAAATGGATAGATTTATAATGATGGACTACTTAGGTAAAGCACAAATGCTCCAGAAAATATTCTGTATATGATATTTGGTTTTAATGTATGCATTTTGAAGTATTATAATGGTTTAAACATTACAATTGTTGGTGTATATCTTTTTAATACAAAGAAAGAATTTTATTCCTTCATAATAAAAATAAGAACAGTGTCTTTCCAGAGATTTCTCAATAGTTCTCAAGTATAGCATGCATATGAACAGAGGAATAAGCCACAACAAAACTAATGAATACTCTCAGAAAATTTACCTGAAGTAATTTTCCTTAATAACATTTCCATTGTAGGCAAGGGCTTAACCAACAGCATCATTAAAATCTTATAATCAATGCAAATGTAGCACCCCTTCACATTTAAAAATTGAGTATTTTTCTTTTTTAGGTCTTTGGAAGAGAAATAAAATAGGCTATTAGTTTTCTCTTACTGTAAAAGAAGTTTATTTTAAAGGTGTTTTCTAATTGGAATTCCCCTATGAAATGAAGTAAAACATGTAACCATTTCTGTTTATTGTGATATCACCCCAATTGTTTGTAATTTCTTTCTGGCAAAATACTAGTAAATTCAATGAATCTCTGTATATCTATTTGAAACTATAAAATTTCAAATTGGTACTTTGTGATTTGAATGTTTTTCTCCTGGGTATAATAAGATTACTGAGGAAGGAGATAGGGAATTAGAAGACAAATAATGATATTAATGATAGAGACGTAGCAGATGCATTTTGCAGTGGATTCTCCAGAATTTTTAGGAGATATTTGGAAATAAGAGACTTGTTTTTGAAGCTGCTTGCACTTGTAACATATAGATTTTATTTTACGGCCTGGGAGAGATTAATGGTAATTTGGGAAAGTGCCTAATGCCAGCACCTACCTGTTAATATCTTTTTTTTTTTTTGTAAATATATTTTTATTTTTGACGAGAGAGAGAGAGAGAGAGAGAGAGAGACAGAGACAGAGACAGAGACAGAGAGAGATCTGAACTGGGGGAGCTCCCAGTTCAGCATATGGTTCTGCACAGGCCAAGTCAGGATTCGATTCTCGGTCCCCGGGCTGCAAAGTGAGCACTTAACCCACTGAGCCGTCCCGGCTTCCCGTTAGGACAGAAAAGGAATCGAAATCTTGGAACCACAGGCTATGGATGTAGAAATGTACTGGGGTTGTAAAGGGTACTATTGATTCAAGGCAGAGTCCTCTGCTATGCTATGTGATATCTAAAATGACAGTATCATGATCAGAGTAGAAGCCATATAAATTTAATTTGGGAAAGAAATTCAAGTATATCCCTTCACTGCATATATGTTAACTAAAAGTTTCCCCAAATACTCTTTATTTTTTTATGCATTGTTTTATGGACTGAAGAGCTCAGTCAATAACTTCTAGCCATAAAATTTCAGAAGGTATGTGTAATGTTAAAATGAAAAACTCAGGACATTTATTTAGCTTCATTTTTCCCTCTAATGCTACTACAATAAAAAATTTAAACATAAAAATGAATTAAACAATTCTCACAAAGAGAAGGGAAAATTTGGTAGGCAATTCGACAGTGGATGAGAGATTTCAACATACTCATATTTCTGTAATAAATAAAAACAGGGATGTTTGAAGTAATGCAGAAAAAAATGTTGCAACAAATGGGTGGTGGAGAAGGGGTAAAAAAGCATTACATTGGAATTTCTAAGATACTCTTTGCTTTGTGGAGTGCAGAGGATGGAAGTAGGTAAAAAGAGAGATACTCATTAGAATACTAAAACAAATTTGAGAAAGGTAAAAAATTTAATGTATATGTTGGTTTTCCAATTATAGAAAAAAATGATAAACAATCCAGAGGGGAAACTGTCCAAGGAGAATCATGTTTTGGGGGGCTGTGTACACTAAAAATCATCAAACCTACAAAACAAATGTGGTGTGTTTTTAGAGGTATGGGACTTACATCACGAAGAAAACTTATTCCAAAGACCTGTGAGTTGGCAGGCTTTGCCTTCCCCACACTACCATAGTCAGAACTCCAGTCAGGTAGATAACATTAAAGAAAGTGACACCTATATACCCATCAATAAGCCAGTCTTTAATAATTTAAAAAAAAACCACTAGAATCTGCAGGCGTACATAAGCAAAAATATAAAAGAGGATGGCAATAAATACATAAAAGAACAACCTACATTAAAGACATTGAAAAAAATAATTATTTTTAACACAGTTGAATTAATATATTCCAAGAAAGTCAAGAAGAATTATGTTCATAAGTATAGGAACAGACTGCTGTATTTTTAAAAAATAAATTCAAGAAAGATAAAAAGGGGAAAAGCCGGGACGGCTCAGCGGGTTGAGCGCTCGCTTTGAGGCCATGAGGACCGAGGATCGAATCCCGGCTCCGGCCCAGGCAGGACCCACGTGCTGAACTGGGGAGTTCCCACAGTTTGGTTCTCTAACTGTCTCTGTCTCTGTCTCTCTCTCTATCTGTCAAAAAGTAAAATAGAAATAACTATGCAC
>PVKE010040893.1:0-14404 GCA_004027555.1 Craseonycteris thonglongyai | reverse complement strand
AGACCATTTTATTCTTCAATATTGTATTTATTATAGTATTCAAAACCTCTTACATAATACTATGAACAGTAAATTCCTCTCAGAACTCAGTGTCAAAAATATTTTTCCCTTCATAGTGTACATTCCATTCAATTATAAAACTTGCTGTATTTATTTTGTCTTAACTGTTAAACTAAGTGCATTTGCTCAAATGCAATTACTTCCTTGAACTCTCCTCCCCATTTATTTGTAGGTTCTTAGCCTTTATTCCTATCTTTTTTAATAATCAAAAGTTTTACTCTAAGCTATGTCCAATTTTTTTTTAAAGCTAGGTTAGTATAAATATAACACCAAGACAGAGACAGGAGCTGCAAAACTCCCAGAGTGGCAAGGTTACTTGGGCATTTTAGAACCACTGAACTTGGCAGACATCAGGGTATAACTCCAGAGCTTTCAATACAGGGCATTTAAAAATGGTCTAGAAGTACAGCATCTCGGAAGAAGTAGTTTAAGGGGTATGGCAGTAGGAACTCAGGTAAGTAACTTGTGGAAAGGATGGTGACCCATTGTAGAGAAAAAACCATAGAACACAATTTCCAGGTGGGGAAGCCAGCTGTTACAGGCCCACTACAGGGAGTAACAGTCTCCTGCTTCATGTTAGGGGTAGAGCTCTGCAGTGTCCAAGCAGGGGACCCACTTCAAGCAAGTGAGGACTATATTCCACTGAGTGAATGAGGCACAAGAGAACTGTTTTTCTTTATCCAGGTAAATAAGAGACCTTGGGTAGGTCCATGTCACTGATGACAGCCCTGGCCCTTGCCTAATTTTATAACAGCCACCATTTATTGAGCTGCTTCTATGTGTCAAGCACAGTGCTAGACACTTGACAATGTCATTTTATTTAAATCTCCCCTCTCAGAGGCAGAATGATTTCAATTTCATAAAGTCAGAAAACAAGTTCACAAAAATGAAATACTTCCCTTAAGGTAACACTAGTAAGTGTCTCAGTGGTGATTCAGACCCAGGTTGTATTCTTCCTACCACCCTGACCCCAATAAAGTTTATAGGCTAGACCAGATGTTTCTCCTCACCATTTCTGGAAAGGAAAAGTAAAAAAAGAAAGAAAATGTTACCTTCCAAATAATCTTCAAATAAAAGTAGAATGTGCTTTTAAACGATTGCTTTCAAAATAAAATAGAAATAGCTTTCAAATGATCTTCCTTTTGAGAATTTAAGTCCTCTATATGTTACAGAGGTTGAATATGGTTATATACTCCCAATTAACATGAAGCTAATTTAAAAGGCAAAGCCTGATAAAGCACAATTTCAAACTGCATTTCCACATACAAAGACACACACACAAAGTAACAATTCACATAACAAATTGCCTCTCAAACCTTCTAAAATATTTATCAATGTTCCTTATCAAGATGATGATATAGTAATATAAATTTTAATTGACCTTCTAATTAAACAAACAGGGCACACAAAGTAAGGCAGTACCTGGGGTTTGTTTGTTTGTTTTTAGCACTAGAACTTAAAAAGCTATATAATGTACTGAAAAACTACTTTTGGAAGAGACATTTCTGATAAGAAATGATTGCTGATTTTTAGTCACATACCTCAATGAGCTAATATAGGCAAATATCATAAGCCAGGAGGATGCAGTGTTACCAAAAAGCAGGGTCTGAGAACTATTGGTGGAGACATCCAGTTACAAATCTCCAATTTCCTATTTATTTTCGGCACCTTTTACCTGTTATTGAACACTCAATACCAGTGAGCATTTTAAAGTAAATTTCAAACCTTATTAAAAGATACAACTACTGTATATGTGGATAAAATTTGAATGTTTGCCAAGGACAAGTCTGAATTTCAAAATATAACAAAATTCTGTAAGCAATAGATTTTAGAAAAATTAACATTCATCACTATCTCTGGAGAACAATTATTTGTCTCTTAAGAGACAATGATACATTTCAAGGAATTCTTCTAGATTTCACTTTAAGTTTAAATAAATAATTACCAACTTTTAAAAAGTTGAACTGATTTGAATTTTCTAAGAAGGCTTATGAAGTCAAGTCATGAAGATTATTATTATTCTATGTAAAAATACACATTCAATTATTGTCACATTAATAAAACTATTACTGGTATATTAAAAGACAAATATTTAATTATAGTTACATATTTATATATTCCCAAACAACTCAAAGGCTTTATGACTCAAAATAACAAGGCAAAACCTTTACCAGGTAGTATTCAGATAACTTTAAAAAATACAATATAAACGATTTTTTTATAAATACAGCACCAAAAATTGATTTATCTAAGAAGACTCCAGATGAACCCTATGAAGTGTAGGAATGTTTATTAGGTCTAAGACTACACCAATTAAGTGATTATGAGAATAACTATTGTACCTGAAAGTTCTTTTCCCAAACAGCACAAGCATCACTGGACCTAAAGGACACAAGAAAAAGGAAGTCTCCACCTGAGTCCATAAGTTGAACTGCACAAGGGTCTCCAAATGGAAGCTGGCACACACTTTTAGGCGTCCCATTTTGGAATGAAATCAGCTGATCCTTTTGAGTAAGGGCAATCAGAGACATTCTTGGCTGGTTGTTGACAATCTCAGTTGCACAGACATGCACACAAGTTATCACACTGCTATAAGCAGGAGGGATAATGTATGTATCACTTATAACTTCTTCCCTTTCAAGGGAATATACACAAAACTTGGTATTCCAAAATGCATAATCTGATTTTGAAGGCTTTGGGGCGCATTCTTCCTCAGATAAGTAGCATTTCTTTTGTCCCAATAAAACCATACCTAGATTTTCAAACTCTCCTGCCCAGTCAATAGAGGAAAAGTTAACACACACAGTAATAACTCTGCCAGTTTGGGAAGAGATATAGAAGAATGATATGTCATGTTTCCATAAAATTAAAGGGCCATCAAAGACCCTTATGTTGTCCTTCAACTCATAGCCTAGTCTAAAACTCAAACGCTTTTCAAATTTATTGGTACTGTGAAGACATAGCAGGAAATATTTGAAAACATTCTTTTCATTGCACTGTATAACAATGTAAGGGAGGTTCATTCCAGTTCCGAAATCTGACACACAGTTGCAACACACAATTTTTAAATAAGAGTTTTCTTCCTTTATGCTAAAGGATGCAGTGGACTTCTGAACAAATGTTCTTGTTTCTCTGTTAAATACCATTCTTCTAACATGTAATATGGGTATTTCTGCAGTCTCTTTATCTGCAAATCCTTCAGACAATCGAAAAATAAGGACTTCCCCATTATAACACAAGAGTTTTTCTGCTTTGTTAGATGGCATTGCTCATCATTCCACAATATCAAGTCTTTGTGTTGGCCCAATTTTTGAATACAAATTGATTCAATTCAATGCTTTTAAACCTAAAAATGAAATGAGAAAAAATGCCATTAAGTAGGCACTTAAATGAAAACACATTTTTGTTAGAAAACTATTACATAGGTAAACTATAAATATTATTAAAGTAATATTTTTAAGTTTTTAATGCTATCTTAATGTCACACTTATCAAAAAATACATCCCAAGTATTGTTTCTGTACAGCTGAAAAAACAGTTGGCAAAGAATGCAAACAGCCACATCACAAACAATAACTGAATGTGTTAACAGCAACTATGACAAACTGCTGTGCTCTAGTAAAGTGACTGCAGACATTCCAACTCAGGAAGTTTCTTGAGGGTTCCACTTCTGTCTCTCAAACCCACTAACCTAATCTAGTTTCTCCACTTTCTTTACAATGACAATTCAATCAGTCAATGATTCAAATTAGTCTGCTCCCACAGATAGCCCAGGAGCTTGGGTCCCTGCTTCTGAGACAGGAACTCACACAGGCTCTATGATCAAAATGAAAGCCCAGAAAGAAAAACAGGAAATGCTATAACATGGCTTGAAAAAAATCTCTGTTAGGAGTAAGAGCAATAAATGTTAAATCTAACTTTGCAAACACAATGCAGTTTTATGACCTGAGTCACTATTCTTATTCAAAGTAGAAAAATAGAGGACTAGCAATATTATAAAGAACACAAAAAATTAAATAACATCCATTATTCATGCCTATTATATGATATGCCAAGTACAATATATGCACTATTCCACTTAATGCTTACTACTGTTCTTTTTAAGTGTTATTATCCCATCTTTTAAATGAAAAAAAAAAAAACACAAAAACTTTAAAGGTCAGAAAATTTTCCAAGGTTACAACACTAACCAGAAACGGCACTAGATTTGGAAGGGCCCTCCGACTCCTGAGCCTACACTTGTCCCTACCACACTGTCCTGGCATGCATTCTCTTACTGTGGACACTGGTTATAAGAAATGCAACTTGAGAGAATTTAGCAAAGTGGAACAAAGAACAAAGAAACACCCCCCACAATGAACACACATATAAGAAAAAGATGTTGATCTCTATTCAGTGGCTATATTTGCTGAGTCACTCCTTTAACCGTTACTGAATGCTTAGCCAGACACGCAAATGCTGGGTCTGCCTTATACTAGATGTATGACTAGGCTAAGTTACTTAAACCCTTTGTGCCCCACATCCACATCTATATAATGGGGTATACTAATAGTATCTACCTCACAAGGTACGGTAGTTGACTAATACGACCCACTTGAACTTGGACCTGACACATAAAAAGTGCTCAATAAAGGTTAGCTACCATCATCCTAATCATCATCATCATTATGCTGGTTCTGGGTTATACAGTACCTAACCTTATATATATCAGTAAAATAGTTGCATACTTAAGGGTATATGAATGCTGAAATGTCCCTTCCCACCATAAAGAATTCTAACTCATACTCTCTCTTTTCTCCTATGGATCATTTACAACAGGAAATCCAACTATTTCAGAAATAAATGGAAGCTAGATCATTTACAAGAAAATAATATTGTTTTCCTCTGTTGAATGAGACACAAACTACAAAGGCTTAGGTTTTGTTCTTTTATTATAAAAATCTACTAATAGTGCAATGAGAAGAAAAAAAAAAAAAGCATCACTGAACCGTAATCTACAAGTTTAACTCAATGTAGCCTGTATTTTAGAAACGACTTTCATTTGGAGGCAATTCTACTTAAACGTGGACTACATTAATCAGCATCTACTTTCAAACTCGAGATACCACACTGCATTGTCTAATTTCCAAATACATCACTTGTAGTTTTAAAATATGTTCCCAAATTCTTTGAAATTCCTTCCATAAAGAATAGCGGAATTTCTTGCCTTGAGTGAGGGCTAGTCATAATGGCTCGGTTCTAGTCAATAGAATGTGGTGAAAGTGACAGTGTGTGACTTCCAAGACTGGATCATAGAGCACTGTGGTTTCCTGGTTGACCTCTTCTTTCGATCACCTGAACTGGGGAAAAGCCACCTGCCATATCAAGACACTCAGGGATTCCCTTATGTGGAGATGGGCACACAGCAGGTAACTGGCTTCCTGACAAAAGACAGCAAGGGACTGAGCTGAGAGGCCTTTTGCCAATAGCCATGTGGGTGAGCCTTCTTGGGGTCAGAGTCTCTAGTCTTAGTCAAGCCTTTAGATCAGGGGTCTCCAAACTACGGCCCGCAGGCCGATGTGGCCCGCGAGGCCCTCTCATCCGGCCCGTGAAGACCTTTTTATCTATGGGAAAAAATTACGGACATTTACGTGTATCCTGCCAAGATCAGCCCATTCTCTTTTATTTGGACCTCGAGTGTGTAGTCGGCCCCCAAACTGCTGTTTGATAGTTAATGCGGCCCTTGGGCTGAAAAGTTTGGAGACCCCTGCTTTAGATGACAGCCTCTTGGAGAGCTCTTGAACCAGAACCACCCAGCTAAGCTGCTCCTGAATAACTGATCCTCACAACTTTTGAGATCAAAAATGTTTGTTGCTTTAAGCTAAGTTTGGGAATGGCTTGTTACACAAGAACAGTTAAACACATTCCCCTGTGGCATTTTTAAAAATTAAATTGATGATATTGTTTTTGAGAACTTCATGAAACATATAACCTGAAGTAACTGGAGATATTGTATCATAATACAAACTAGCAGAAGTCACCAGCTTACTGGTTTGCTATTAAGCAATTAATATGAAAGATCTGAGACACACAAAGTAGTCTCAGCTTCCACAGTAAAGAAGATAGGGAAATCAAGGGTGAGGCTTCTACTTATTTTTTACTTTAAAGGAAATAAACATATTAGTTATATTACATCAAAATGCATGAATAATGTCTAAATTTAAAATATCCCACAGATATGTCTTGTCTCAGAAAATATCTAAAAATGGAAAAGCATAAAATAACATATTCTGAGAAAAAAGTCTGAGAACATATTGTTCTTTACTCCCTACACAAAAATTTTGCAGATTTCTTAATACTAAAAACAACCAAAAATAACTTGTGTGTGGAAAGGATTTTATGTTAATATTAAATGTCACAACTAATGTTTAATCAACACAATGCTGACCAATGTGCGAGTGTGATAAAAGTAGAATCTGACTGCTAAAAGGTCAGTAGAGTCCCGCCCTTTACTCAACTTTAGAGATGTATTGCTGCACACTGACAGTTATGACAGGAAAATCGGGCCCCTAACATTCTGCTTTTTTAATGCTATCACCAAGTTCCTTAATTAAGCAACCTCTATCTTCCAACTCTGTTTCAATTGCCACAATCATAGTGCAGGCTTTCATCTCTTAGGCTGAGTTTGTAAAAGCTCCTTAATTGGTTTTCCTTACTCTAGTCTCTCTCTCTCCTTGAATATATCAGTTTATTTATGCTACCTCGGTTATTGTTCTAAAACACAAACTTGATTCAGCAACTGCCTCCTAATTCAAAAACCTTGCATGCACACACACACCTTTCAAAAGATCTGATCCTTGAATTTACTACCTGAAAAGACAGATGCTAAACACTGTGCATTGAACATATGAATGATATAGAGATAAAATGTTGCAAACCATTCCTATAAAGTTTAGCACGGTATTCAGCATGAGCTCTAAGCAAAAAGCAAACTTATTCTCATGAATTTAGACTCAAATAGATTTAAAAATGTAAATGACTATCATATGATTGCTTTTTCTTTTGTTTTTTTTTCCTTTTATTTTAATTTTATTTTTTTAATTGTTAAATGTATTGGGGTGACATTGGTTGGCAAAAATTACATAGGTTCCAGGTGTACAATTCTACATTTTAAAATACTATTGCAAAAACATGTATATTTTCAATATGCTAGTTAAATGGGCCACCTTCAGAGTTAAAAATCAGAAGTTACTATTAATGTATTTATGAGGATAATTTTTTTCCTCAAATTTTCTGTAATTTCAAGGCTTATTAACTTCACATATACGTGTATATCAGTTTTATTATATACTAATGCAACAAATGTTGCAGAGTAATAATTCTTAGCAAACATTCATAAAACAAACCTTTAAACCTATGGAATAAGTGGTAATTTTATTTTTTAAAATAGAAATAATCTGGAAACAAGTGAAATAAAGTTCAATTCAGAGGTTCTTAAACCAATGTAAACAAGCCCTGATTAATCAAACCCTAATCATCAGGGGGCAACAGGTTTATTATTCCAGCCTACTGGTCATCTGACTATTTACTTAATACCCTCACAACACTGGCTGCAGTAAAACAACAACAACAACAAAAAAAAAAACAAAAACAGGTAACTCAAACCAGTTAGGGGAAACAGAAATGGGGAGATTTGGAAGCAGATTTATAAAATTCTACATAATTAATTTGAGCTTTTCCCATTCTGTATTACCATATACCAAAATTGACTATTTTTAGACATAAAATGAAAACAGATGTGTGAGATCACTAGAAAAAGCATACATAACAACATAAATATAGTAGACTGGCAACAAATTATCATCCTCATCACATCTTCCCCACCAGCCTCCCAACCAAATAAATGTTCCCTTTAAATGTTACTAAATCCATTTGGACACTGTGAATTTCAGAACTCTTTAAATTACTACAGGTGTGGTTCAAGAAGATTCATAAAGAGCACTATATTATCTGCAGATGAATCTAAAACAGTTTCTAAGAAACCACATCAACTGCAACCAATACAAAGTATCATTGGGAAAAAAATAAGACATCTAGCTGAAAGGTTCACCTAGTACTATTAAACGTAGTCCTATGAGCATAATACTGATAGATGTACTTTTTTCAACATATGTAACAGTGTTACACAAGTAAATTAACTTGGCTACAAATTAGGTCCGTTAAAATTTTTTTACCTATATAACTAGAAGTCGTTTGTTGGGGCCTACCCAGAATCCATCTATCCTCTCCTTTGCCCAAAAATAACCCAGTGTACCTGAAATTTAGGTGAATGTGGAGGAAGTGATCTACTAAGAGAGTTAGAAAAGATTAAGTTAAAGGTTTTCTGTGTTATACTAAGGACTTCTAGCTCACTAAGCAAATGATAAACCACTGAAGATTTGAGAAATAGAAATCATAGGATTATACTTCTGAATTATAAAAATCCTGGTGACAGTGTTAAAAATGGGGGTGAGGTGAGACTAGAAGCAGATCCATCAATTAGGATAATTATGAGTACTTAATGAAAAGGAGAGGTGACTTTGGAAGGCAATTTGGTTGTAAATGAAAATGCATATATTCAGCAATTTCATTTCCAGATACGAACTGAGAAAAATAACACTACATAATAATGCATGAAGACATTGCTCTAGAATGTTCATGGTGCTGTTTTAATATGAAAAAATAGTAAAATCTTCAATGACAACCAATAAGGGGAATGAATAAATACAGATGGAATAGGATACCATAGTTAAAATGAATTAGATCTACGTATATCACCATAGCTAGGTTGCAAAAATAAAATGAGAAAAATGAAGTTACAGAAAAGTGTATACTGCATATACATTACTTATCTAAATCAAAACACATAAAACAGCATTATATACTTTCTGTTTACCTACAATGTCTATATTCCGAGTGCTTTCTCTGTACCAGGTACTGATGGAATTTGTACTCAATCATTTATCCTCATGACATCCTTATGCCACAGGCACCATTATCCCATTCTATCGATGGTGAAACTGAGGCATGGAGTTCAAGGATCTTCTCAAAGGCCTATAGCTAGAAAGTAACAGAGCAAGGATTCAAACCCAGGCAGCCTGGTCCAGAATAAATGAATGAATGAATGAACAGCAAAGCAGTAAAGATTCATGCCACATTCCTAATGACTGTTTATTCTGGAGAATGGGATGGGCATCAGGGTAGGAGAGTGGAGGCAGAGGAAAACTTTAGCTATACAGGCATACCTTGGAGATATTGCTGGTTCAGTTCTAGACCATCATAAAAAAGTGAGCATCGCCATAAAATGAACCATCATCTTTTTGCTGGTGGAAGGTCTTGCCTTCAATTTGTTAAAAAAGCAACACCTGTGAAGCACAATAAAGCAAAGCGCAATAAAATGAGGTATGCCTGTATATGAACTGTTAAGAATGTATCAAATCATTTTTAAACAGTATCCATTTTTTTCTCCGTAAAAAAAAAATGTACCGGTAAACAACAACAACAAAAAAAAGTCTGGAGTGAAAGATGCTAAAGTGTCAATCATAGTTGACTATGGATGATGGAAACATGGAGACTGTTCTTATAATATCTTTGTAGTTTTCAGAACTTCACTTTTTAAAAAAGCCATTATTATTGAACGGGAAATGATTTCAATATTTTAACCAACAACTTTAAAATTTGCTCCAATATGTTATGAATCAATCTTTCTGAACTTTGGCACTTGTTGACATTTTGCACTGAATGACTTTGTGGGAGCTTTCATATGCACGATAGGGTTTAGCAGTATCCTTGGCTTCCATCCACCAGATGCCAGAAGCAGGTCCCCCTCCAGACATTGCCAAATGTCCCCTGGGATGCAAACCTGCCCCTGTTTTGAGCACCATTTCCTTAATTAACAATGCAGGAGCTTCTTATCTCAACTTTATACAACTGTTTCAGTTTAAAGATTTCAAACATATAGCATTCCTTGTTAAGTATGTCATACCCCAAGTGGGAAAAGATGCTGCAGGAGTGAAGGAAAGTTTCAAGGGAAATATAGCAAGCACTTAAATCTCGTTATTCCACAAGATGATGGATATCCACAGGATGACGAATACAGGCGTCAGGACGTCCCATTCCTTCCCGCTCTCCTGCAATGGAAGGACAAGGGTGCAATCCCAGCCCCGTCGACCCCTCCGCGGAGGGCGAGTAAAGGCACGCATGCCGCCGGCCCTACCTTAGAGCGCTGGGCCCTGCAACCCTTAGTCGCCACTTTTTATTTCCCCGAGGCCTCACCCGGGAGCAGCCTCCGGAAGCTCCAAACCTCCCGCCTGCGCGCTGCATCCTGGGAGAGCCAGGCCAGAGGCATCATTGAGCTCAGAGGAGGAGGAGCCGGTCAAGTCAGCCAGGAAAAGGTGGCCGAGGGAGGATGAGGAGGCGGAGACTCCGGGGAACATTGTGAAAGCGAATGGCAGGTGGAGCTAGCTGGGTGAAGTTCCGCTGGGGCAGCGACTGCGATCCGACGGCTGGTGGGGGTGGGTCCGCAGTGCAGGGGGGCGAACAAGAAGCGAATGGGAAGCCAGACTGAGGGCCTAGTCCCGCCTCCAGGCCCAGGAGGCCGTATCGGATTGGGCGGTGCGGGGACGCCTCCGCCCGTGTTCCGGTGTCACGCGACCGCCTGCACCCCCCCCCCCTCCAACGCCCGTCCCTTCCCTCTCTACCTCTGGGCGGGTCTGGCGGGTGATGAGATATTTGGACGGCAGCTGTGGAAGTGGCGATAACGACTGCAATCACGTCCTAGCCCGCGACCATGGCCGAGGTAAGGATCCGATCGCACCGCACCCCTGTCGGCCCCGTCCTCAGCCCCCATTCCTCCTCTGAGGCCGGTGGCCGCGCTCCCAGGTGCTAGTGGGCTGGGCTAAGGGGAAGCGGGATGGTGTGCTTGGTTGTCTAAGGGTCTCTTTTTGTTCCCCGTCCAGCATCACGCCCAGAATAAAGCCAGGCTCATCTCTGAGACCCGACGGAGGTTCGAAGCTGAGTTTGTGACAGGTTGGTACCACGTTCTAAGTGTTGGGGCAGGTGTGCAGTGAGCATCCCCAACTTTGCTGGAGTGTTTGCTGTTGCTGACTTCGTGGGAAGCATTAGGGACCATGTCGACCATCACAGGGACGGCGCCCAGCATGTTTGCAAGGTTTCCCTCTCCTTAATATGCCATGCACGCTGCTCCAATCGGGCAGGTGATGCGTCCATGGCTTGCCAAAGGATTAGTGCAAGTTAGAAATCTGAGTCCCCAGTATCTTTTTTTTTTTTCTTTTTGAACTGAACTGGGGGCCTCACCGCATTCAGCAAGCACACCCCAGTTCAGCATGTGGAGCCAGGATTCGATCCTCTGGGCTTCAAAGCCAGCACTTAACTCACTGAGCCATCCCAGCTTTCCCTAGTCCCCAGTATCTTGAATTTATGGAATTTGCAGGACACTTGCTAGGCCCACGGCTCTGGTGACCTTTCACCAGCAGCAATCCCGAAAATGAACCTGGACGCTGCCAGTCGTATTCATATGTACTTAGTTGGGAAGCCAAATTCCTTGGATATTTTGCCTAATTCCACATGATACAACCCAGCATGCTACCCACAGCGTAGGCCCTCTGGTGCTGGAACAAGTTCTTTTCATTCCACATGGTACCTAGCAAAGTATCCGTGAGTCCACAATTGATACATTGCTTGAACATTGTATCTGCAGATGTCACATATTCTTGAGTTGTCCAGCATTTAACTGACGACTTCATTTGTGTACAGTAATTTTTAAAAACATGCAGGATAATTTATTATATGTAGGCTATAACTATTCTAATCCTGACCCTGCCACTTATTAGCTTGTCTTTTCTGAGCCTGTTTCCATAGCTGTGAAATGTCAGTAATTAGGATCATTCAATGAAAAGGCATATCTCAGACTGTCTAGTATTGGGTTAACATATAGAAGGCTCTCAATGAATATTTTGCCTCAATAGTCATTTTAGTTACTATGAAAAGAGAGAAGATTGACATTAATGCTAAGGAGAGGTTCCCTGCAACTTTGGACTGTCCTAGATTATGTCAGTTGATGACCTAGAACAGGGGTCTCCAAACTTTTCAGCCCGCGGGCCTCATTAACTATCAAACAGCAGTTTGGGGGCCGACTACACACTCGAGGTCCAAATAAAAAAGAATCAAAACATAGATGTTGTTTTTATTTATTTAATATTATTTTATTCAGATAAAAAGGTCTCCACAGGCCAGATGAGAGGGCCTCGCGGGCGGCAGTTTGGAGACCCCTGACCTAGAACAAGGAAACCTGTTCCAAATAGCATGGTCAATAAATCTTTTCATCCCTCCCTGTCAATTTTCTTCACATACTAAATTTTGCACCACAGAGTTGCAAAGACACTCAATTCACTTTTAGCTCACAGATCTCATTTCTGATTGCAGTCAAGAAATAATTCTAAAATTGCTTTCTATAGAAATGTGTGTGACTCATCGCTCCACGGTTTATAATATTTTAAGAAATAACCCAGAACTTGACCTAATGAGCCAGTAGTGTTCCCCCATAGTCATTTACTTCCACCCAAGTGAGTAAAAAGAATATAGTCATAGAAATGTACCAGTAGTCAAGATCTTAAAGATCATCTTGTTCCAACCTTCTTACTTTTAAAGTGAAGAAGATAAGGTTAGACTTAATTGATTTGCTTTTGAAGTCCCTGGTGTTAGTGGCTAGGCTGAGATTTGTACTCAGGTCTTCTGAATTTTACTATAGTAATCTTTTGGCAACACCATCCTGTCGAATTATGTCATGTTACTCCCCAACTTGAAACTCATTAGTACCTTCCTACTTTGTGTAGAATAAAACATCCCATTTCTTTATAGTGATCTACAGTGCAAGGCCGTGCACAATCGTTCTTTCCCACCCCTCCATCCTCATCTGTTTCTACTTTCCATGCTTTGTACTGATTTTACCACTGCCCACAGTACATGTGCACACACAACACGAAAGCAAAACTTTGTTAAAGAACACTTATTCTAAAAACCTATGACTTCCTGATTCAGTGACCTACAAAATTGTTATCACAGTCTACACACAAACATGACCCACAGTTTGAAAAACATGACCAGTCACACTGCCTATTTTATGTTCTTCAAAGACAGGGTCTGTTTCCATCTCAGGATCTTTTTACTTCTCTCTGCCAGGACGGCTCTTGCCCAGGTAGAATGCATGGCTAGGTCCTTCTTTTCTTTTCCATTTTGGTTTAAATGTGTCATAGAGTCCTTTGCTGATTAAATTGCCTCCCTGTCTTGTTTATTTGCAAGTCTTAACTATAGCGTTTAGTTATCTCATTCATTTGTTTACTTGCTTATTGTTCATTCCTCCAGTAGAATATATATAGATCTGGGGCAACCTGTGGACATTGAGGGCAAGTTTGAACTCACCTCTGTATACCTAGCACAGTTCTCAATACATACTCTTTGAATGACCATAGCCTTGCTTAAATATATACATAGGGAGATTAGTCCAAGTCTGTATTAAGAGCTGTCCTAACTGGCTTTCCTCCATTAGCAAACTTTGGCAAAGAGCAACCCTCACAGTATGTCTCACAAAGAAAAGCATTATTTCTAAGTAGAGCACAGTATGGCGTTAAGTATAGGGAGGATTTTGTCCTTAAATATACACCCTTGAGTATGTGTGAATGCACATGGGTGGGTTATCTGCACAGCCATTGTAAATATATTAATAAATTTAATTAAAGACTTGCATGAAAAAGGAAAATGAAAACCTTTAAAAAAACTTTCTCCACCTAGACTTTCAGTTTTCTGAAATAATGCATCAAATAAAGGTTGAATAGGAAGGTGATAAAAACAGATTTTGATTTACCTGTGTTCTCCCTTCCAAGTTTGCATTTTAGAAATTAACTCAGGTGTTTAGAACATATACTTTTCTTTTTCCTCTCATTTCATTCTTTCTGTTGTTGTTAACAATAATTCGTTTCAGAAGAGCCTTAAGGCAGACTTAATCGGAATGTTTTTCCTACAGGAAAATATTTGCTATCTGCAAGTATATCATTTTAAGCGCTGGCTATACTCCAAAAACTCTTTGGAGGTACATTCTTGGGAGTCCCAAGCACATTTTTGTTTTTATAAAAATTAAGTTACCAATTTTGGATAGATTGTAGCTGGCAAAAAGAATAAAATGTAAGTCCATTATTATTTCATGCATTAATGGTCCTTTTTTCTTCATTGTTTCTGTGAGAAATTCTGTGCTGAGTCTCAAATAAGTAACATTTCCTGTTCTCTATTCCTCCTTGTGGCCAAGGCAAGAG
>PVKE010040892.1:0-14405 GCA_004027555.1 Craseonycteris thonglongyai | reverse complement strand
AGAAAAAGAACAATAGCGGCAGCAGCAACAACAACAGTCCAAAATGAATAGAAGAAAGGGAGTAATAAAGATCAGAGGGAAAATAAATGAAATAGTCTAAAAAAGTACAAAATATCAATGAAACCAAGAATTGTTTCTTTGAAAAGATAACAAAATTTGGTAAGTCTTTACCCAGACTCATCAAGAAAAAGAGAGGACCCAAATAAATAAAGTAAGAAATGAAAGAAGGGAAGTGGCATTGAGCAACACAGAAATACAAAAACTTACAAGAAAATACTATGAACAATTATATGCCAACAAATTGGACAATACAAAGGAAATGGATATGGTAAATTCCTAGAAACCTACAATCTTCCAAAGCTTACTCTAGAAGAAACAGAAAATCTGAACTGACCTATTACTACTAATGAAATAAATCACTAATCAAAAAATTTCCAACAAACAGAAGTCCTAGACCAAACGGCTTCACAGGTGAATTTTACTAAACATTTAAAAAACAATGAACACATTTCCTTCTCAAATTATTCCAAAAATTTTCAAGAGGAGGATAAGCTACCAACCTCATTCTATGAGGCCATTATTACCTTGATACTAAAACAAGATTAAGACATTACAGAAAATGAAAACTAGAGACTGATATTCCTGGTGAAAATAGATGCAAAAGTCCTTAACTAAATATTAGCAAACTGAGTTCAGCTATACGTTAAAAAAATCCTACACCATGATCAAGTGGACTTCATTCCTGGGAAACAACGTTAGTTGAATATGTAAATCAGTTAATGTGATACACATAGCAAAATGAAAGATAAAAATTATATGATCATATCAAAAGATGCAGAAAACATTTGACAAAATCTAGCATCAATTTATGATAAAAACTATCAGCAAAGTAAGAATAGAGGGAGCATATCTCAATATAATAGAGGCCATACATGACAAATCCACAACTAAAGTCATACTCAATGGGGAAAAGCTAAAAAGCATTCTTCTTAAGATCAGGAACAAGACAAGGATGTCCTCTTTCACCATTTTTATTCAACATAATAATGGAAGTCATAGCGATGGCAATTGGACAAGAAAAAATAAATAAAAATCATCCAAACGGTAAAGGAAGAAGTAAAATCTTCATTACTTGCAGATGACTTGATACCATACACAGAGATTCCACCAAAAACAGTACTAGCACTGATAAATGAATTCAGTAAAGTAGCAGGATACAAAATTAATGTTCAGAAATTTGTTGCATTTTTATACACCAATAATAAACTATCAGAAAGAGAAATTAAGAAAACAACCCCATTTACAGTTGTATCAAAAAATACCTAGGAGTATATTTAACCAAGGAAGTAAAATACCAGTACTGAATGGAACAGAATAGAGACCCCAGAAATAAATTCATCCTTATATGGTCATTTAATCTATGAAAAAGGAGGCAAGAATATACAATGGGGTAAAGGCAGTCTATTCAGTAAATGGTGCTGGGTAACTGGACAGATACAGGTTAAAAAAAAAAAAGAAACTGGGCCACCATTTTACTCCTTATACAAGAAGAAACTCAAAATAGATTGAATACTTAAATGTAAGACTTGAAACCAATAAAACTCCTAGAAGAAAACATAGGCAGTAAACTCTCTGCCCTTAGTAATATTTTTTCTGATATATCTCCTCAGGCAAGGAAATCAAAAGAAAAAATAAGCAGATAGGACTATAACAAACTAAAAAATTTTTTTGCACAGGAGAGGAAACCATTAAAAAAAGTAAGGACATTCTACTAAATGGATGAAGATATTGGTCAATGATATATCTGATAAGGGGTTTGTATCCAAAATTTAGAAAGAACTCATACAATTCAATACCAAAAAAACCCCCACATAATTTAATTAAAAAATAGGCAGAAGACCTAAATAGACATTTCTCCAGAGGTCATACAGACGGCCAATAGATGTATGAAATGATGCTCAGTATTACTAATCAAAAAGTACAAATTAAAACTACAATAAGATAGCACCTCACATCTGTCAGAATGGTCATCATCAATAATTCAAAGAACAACAAATGTTGACAAGGATGTGGAGAAAAGGAACCCTTGTGTACTGTGGGTGGGACTACAAATTGGTACAGTCACTGTGGAAAAGAGTTTGAAGTTTCCTCAGTAATTCTACTTCTCGGTATTTATCTGAAGAAAACATACCGTAAATGCTTAATTCAAAAAGATATATGTACCTGTACATTCACTGCAGCACTGTTTATAATAGCCAAGATATGAAAGCAACCAAAATGCCCATCGGTAGATGATTGGATAAAGAAGATATGGCACATACATGTATATACAATGGAATATTACTCAGCCATAAAAAATGAAATCTTTGCATTTGCCACAACATGGATGGGCCTAGCATACTACGTTAAGTGAAATAAGTTAGAAGGAGACAAATGCCATATGATCTCACTTATATGTGGAATTTAAAGAACAAAATAATCAAGAATCAAAACAGAAATGGACTTACAAATACAGAAAACAAATTGATGGTTACCAAATTGGAGGGGAGTTGGGAACGCTGAGTGAAAAATGTGGGAGGATTAAGAAATACAAATTGGTAGTTACGAAATACCGTGTTTCCCCGAAAGTAAGATATCCCCCGAAAATAAGACCTACTTACAGTTTTGCCTCTCGCTGAAATATAAGGCATCCCCCCCGAAAATAAGACCTCCCTGAAAATAAGACCTCCCCGATAATAAGGCCCCCACTGATTCTGAAAGAAATGGAGTAATGAGAAATTCACCAGGAAATTCAGGGTTTGGATTGTTATGATGTTCCAGAAGATGATGACATGACTGTCATTGAATAAATGAGTAAATGTACCATAGATTGTTGTACATGGAAATAATGGTAGTAACAAGAAATTCTTGATACTGTAGGATTCAGTTTGTCTGGTTATGCTGGTTTGTGATTACAACCACTACCGTACCATATACAGGTAATAAATTTCCTTTTTTTTTTTTGTTCAACAATAAATGTGTACCGTATTCTTCTTCATGGAAAAATAAGACCTCCCCTGAAAATAAGACCTAGCGCATCTTTGGGAGCAAAAATTAATATAAGACACTGTCTTATGTTCAGGGAAACAGGGTAGTAAAAGGGATGTAAAATACAGTAAAGGGGATATTGTCAATAATATAACCATGTATAGTGTCAGGTGGGTACTAGACTTTTCAGGGGGATCACTTTATAAGGTATATAAATGTCTAACCATTATGCTGAACACCTGACACAATATAAAATAATATTGAATGTCAGCTATAGTTGAAAATAAAATTGACTGACTCTTCTGTTGAGCCATGTAAATTCCAACAGAATGAGTTTGTTTTCCATTTAGCCTTCTCTGTTTACTTCTTTCTTCCCTCAGGCTTGTCTGACAATTTACTACTTTTCTGGCACCTTTCTAAGATAACCCTATTACAGGCTGCAATATTATTATTAACTCCTTAGGCTAGTCATTTCTAAAACCTCAATTCAAAATAGACACATTGAGTCACTTTCTGTTACATTGGGATTTATTAATTTTCTATGTACAATTACCACTGGACAAAACACATTATTCTTGTTTATTGTCTATATCTGTAGGAAGTCAGCTCCATGAGAGCAGTCACTTACTGGTTGTCTATTCTGGACTCCTTTTTGTGTTTTATTTGTACTTAATGTTTTCTCATCCACAAAACACGTTCCTTACATAGGCTCTTGGTTTAGGCACTCATTGCATTTTAGTACTTTGCTCAGTGCAGGTCTGTGAAATGAGTCTTTTTATTTTTATTTTTAACCTATATCTAATCGATCCCCGATTCTATTCTTACCACCATTTTTGACCCCTCTTTTTCTTAACAGTATTGACATTTTCAATGTATTTATTGACTGTCTCTTGACATTAGAATATAAATCCTTGAAGATAGCAACTTTATTTTCTTCACTACTATGTCCTTAGGAATTAGAATGGTTCCTGGAGCACAGAATTTACTCATTAATATCTGATGGGTAAATGATAGACTGTATAGAAATAGAGAAGTCTCTATTGCAAGATAGTAGAGTAAGACTTGGTCAGCCAGTCTAGTCATCTGATTTTTGTGCTGGTGAATCCTTCATTTTCTTTGTGATCCATTGGAAAAACATGAGATGGATGTTGAAGAGGAGTCCCATAGAAAGAGTAATACCTAAGAATATACAGAAGCATATCTAAGAATATATAGGATAATAATTGGATGAACACTTTTGTCACTCAGATAGCAAATACAATTAATTTGAACCCAATTTTACCATCCAGGGAAGTTCAAGGTCCTGTCGCCAAAGGCTAGTGGAGGCTTTGTGGTCCCATGTCCTCTCTACCTTCTGGACTTTTAATTCTCTGTGTGTTAGCTCTGTGCTGTGCCACATCAGTCCAGATGTGAAACTCAAGTTTTAAGTTAAACTCAAGTGTTTAAGTTTCACAAAATGAAAACTAAAATAAACCTACTAATCAACCCTGCTATAAGTCAGTTACCTCTTCTTGTTGCTTCCATCTGCCAACGTTTTGTTAAATATTCTTACCTCTATTGTCTTTTCTGATTTTTGTCTTTTACACTTTTTTGTTTGTTCTTTTGTTTCTTTCACCATCAGTTAAGTGGAGTTTGGTAGGGGAAATCCATCAGTGTATGGTTTTAGGATACCGTTTTAACTGGAAACCTCCTCTCTCTCTCTTTTTTTTTTAAATAGTATTTTAAACACTTTTTTTTTACATAGAGTTTTAAGCAGGTTAAAAATATTGACATGTTTTATTTATCTTTCTCTTTGTAGAATATGATTTATTGTGAAAGATTGCTAATATTTCTGTGTTTTTATAATGTGATATGGGCTTTGCATAGTTTCCCTCATTTAACAATTCACAGCAACTCTATTAAACATATATTCTATGGCTTCTATTTTATAGAGGAGAAAATTGAATATCAGAGAAATGAAATTTTTTTTTGCCAGAGATTGGAGGGCAAATAAATACCATATTTAAGTCAAGGTTTTCTGACTCCCAATTTCACATTCTTACTACATTCCATTTTTTTCTTTGGAATAAAATTGTTACTCTTTAATGATAAATAATTATTTTATTAGTTTAAATGGAGATTTGTAAAAAGTAATTCTAAACAAAATATATATATTTAAGATTGAAAAGAAAATAAAAAATGATTTTGTTCTTCTAATTTTACCCCTGTTATTTAATGTTTGAGAAGATTCATCTTGCTCTTTTGTTTCTATGGATTATAGTAATGAGTTTCTCTGTTCTGTTGCAGTATGGTCTGGTTTTCCAGTATTTTATTTTGATTTTTCTCTTGCTTATTCTATTAGTGAGATACTGCAAGTGATCACAAAATTGCATAAAATTTTGAAAGCATGAAAGAGCAATGTGCCCATATGCTCTCTGAGTTTATGAATAACATAAAAGAAAAGTGGTTAACAAAGAAATAAATAAAATTTACTTCCAAATGATGGAGTGAAAGATACTCTGAAACCAGAGTGTTTGAGGAAGGCATGAGAGTAAATCAAGTTGTAGGAAAAATGACGTTGAATAAAACACTTCTGGGATATTTACAATAAAATCCCACAAGTGTATAAAAATTAAAAATATATATATATTGGTTAATTCATAGACAACTTTTTAAAATAACTTGGATCACAAAATATGATGTTTTGAGTTTTTCCTGTTTATTAAATTAACTGATATTTGCTTATTATGGCTATTATCCAAGTAAGTTTAAATTCTATTATAAATGCAAAACATGCCCACTATTTAAAAAAAAATAGACAAAATAAATGGCATAGAGAACACAAGTCTCATCACCTCTTAATTTCTATATTCCAACCCCAAGCTAAACATAGTTAGATACCTGGGGTGCCAAAAAAAATGTATACGCATTTTAAAAGATGTTGTCTATGCATTACTTTTTGAAGTTGAATTAAATTTCAGTGGCAATGTGCAGTATGGCATTCGCTGAAAAGATGGCATTAATAGATTCAATGTAGCATCACCACACAACTGGCAGGACAGTCAAATAAAATGGAGGAAGCATTGTTGTCATTTGAGAAGCATAAGACTATTTTGAAGAGGGAAATTTGAAAATGTTGTGGAAGTACAACAGCAGTGGAGGCATGGGTATGCAAGGGAACCTCCAACGTGCCTAACAGTTGCATGCATTTGTGACAAATTTGAGATGCATGGTAAATTGAAAAGGCATACATAGCAATATAGGTGGACACTTTGGTCAACGTTACTTAAGCAGTAGTTTGCCATAATCAGAAGTGTCTGAACGCTGATGGTAACCACTTTGAGCACTTCCTGTAATTGCAGAAGTAAAAAATGACTTGTATTTATCTTTTGTTATTGATATATATGGAGTATTACAATTTTAATACAGCTTTTCCTTTCTTAAAATGTGTATGCATTTTTGGAACCCTCTGTACATACCAAAAACGCATTACTTGATTTCAAATATGTGTATAATTGTCAATAAACACCCATTACTGAAATGAAATGACATTCTGTATGCTTTTCTAGAACTTTTCTCTCTAGGGATATAAAAAGATACTTAAAGTGAGATGAATACTGAAAACACTGAGTGTACTTAATTGAAAAGGACTACAACTAAAAAAAAAATACTTTTCAGTCTTAAGACTTACTCTTTAACTGTACTTAAAAAAATAATTGTGGGTAAGCTGGGTTATCTCAGAGGGTGGAGCACTTGCTTTGTAGCCCTGGAGCCTGAGGATTGAATCCTGGCCCTGGTGTGTGCGGACCCATATGCTGAACCAGGGTGTGCCCCCAGTTCAGTTCTTGCTGAAGCCTATGAGGGAGGCTCCCAGCCCAGTTCCTGCCTTGTGCAGCTCCGTGCCCACCTGTGGAGTGAAACTATATGGAAAATTAATGATGTCAACTATGGAGACTGCTCTGGGCCCTCCCCCTTCTCTCTGTCTCTCTCTGTCTCTCTTTCTGTCAAAACACACTAAAAATAAATCTTTTTTAAAAAAAGTGACATTAGCTAGTGACAAAAAGTATTATTTGTTCAATGTGGTATGAATTGAATGTGAAAAATATTACCATAAAATTAGACTGCATTTATAGGACTGAGTATTATTATTATTTTTTTAAGTATCGATAACAAGGGAGAACATTATTTCCCAGCCATCTGCAACCATGAAAACATGTTTAGTAGAAAATTGTTCATCATATTAGATAAAGCCATCATATTAGATAAACATTGGCAATTAGGGCTTATAAGAAGGAGGGCAGCCATGATGGTATTATTGTGGAAAACTATGCCATATGAAAACTGAAGGAATTGAGAATATTTAGTTTGTTAAATAAGTTTGTTGGTATGGCTAAAAGCAAAATAGGGACAATGGAATTTATAGAAAACCGAGTTTAAGCTCCATGGAAGAACGAGAGCTTCCATCTATTGAGTGCCTACCCTCTGTCAGGCAACAGAGGAGCTATGGTCAAAATGGGATTTTGAATGAGTTTTCAAAAAAGGTGGATTAGTCAAATAAGCTTCAGACAACTGATTAGGAAAAAGATTTAATTTACTATTTCACATCTCACTGTAAAAGAAATGTAGCAAATGTAAAATATTAAGGATTTAAATATAAAAATTATATGTAAATACACAATTTACATACAATCACAGCTATTTCCTAAATTTAAGACCATTTTGAAGATAAGGTTGGCTGAGGATTTGGGAGACTAATTTATTTGCTCAAAGAGAGCATTATAAAGTTAAAAACCATCAGAGCTAGAGATAGCACTGCTCTGACCCCAAAGCCCATGTTCCAACCTCTCTAGTATGATCCCTAACATAGTAACGAATCAAATTTGAAGGGATCATAGGTTGTCTGGTAAAATGCTGTAAGAGCTTTCTGAGCCTTGAGGATTGAGATAAAGTTTAGAGTAACATGTAAGTTGTTGAAGTGATTTCTAGAAGTATAAGGTTGTACGAGTTCTCTCTCATGTTCCCTACAACTCTAAGATATTATTGTTTAAATGCCCAAGTAAACAAAATAAAGGTACTGTAAGGAGAATTTCTTAAATATTTAATATTAATGTGAAAATCAAAAACATGCAATGCTCAGTGCTATTAAAAGGTGCATCTCATGTCAAACTACTACCTAACTGAACCTCCCATACAAACAAATTTGGGTTCAAAGTGATGAATATCTCATAATATTTTACCAATTGCTTCAATTAAAGCTCAAATAATGATATATTCATATTTTTATAGTCATTCTTATGAAAAATTTTACTGTTTAACAAATTATGCTACAATATATATTCTTAAAAATTAGATGTAATTAATAACCTCATTTTAAAATGCCAGTAAAGCCATTTCGAGACATTGTTTTTCATATTACATGAAAATTACATTAATATAACAATAAATACTCAAAAAAAAAAGCTTTCTGTTAAGATATGTCCCACTTAGATTTTAAAATTCTGTTTCCTATAGTAACATTTAGTTCAAAGCTATATTTAGTTACATACTTGAAAGTAGTCATGATCTTTTTTAGTATATTCATGTAGTTACCTTATATTGGACATATAGTCAAATAATATTTAATTGTTAATATATAATTTATAAGAATTTTTAATACTTATATCAGCTGTATCTAAAGAGGCTTAAGTACACCAGATTAACTCATTGGAAGTAAAATAAATTGATAGTTTTGTTGCAGTATTTCTGATCCCACCTGGTGATAAATGTCATTATCTAAGTAAGCCACTATTATGGTCATTGTTATTACTTGTCTCCATTCCTTCATAATTTATAATGCTATTTGAAGTGCTTATCTGATTATTTTTCTTTTCATTCTCTTTTATTTATGAAGTATGCTATATATAAAGAATTTTATTCTTATTATTTTATATTCTTTGAAAAATTATATTTGGTAGCTACAGAATATTACATACATATATTTTTATTATAGAGTCATGTTCTTTTCATTGTTAAATTATAAACACAATAGTTAATAGCTATCATCTATATTGTGTGTCTGTGTGTTAGGAGCTGCTCTAAGTCTTTAGAGATATTAACTTGTTTAATCTGCAGAACAACCTCATAGGTAGGTGCTATTATTCTGATTATAAAGTTGTGAAAATTGAGGCACAGGGAACTTTTGTGATTTGTCCCAAGTCATATAGCTGGGAAATTGTAGAATTTTAATTTGAAACCAGAATATCTGGTTCCAGAGTCCTCATTGGTAATAACTATTATGCCTGTTAAGCTCTTGAAATCTGAAATGTATAATTTCTACCCAAATCTTAGTTTTTCACTTTGAAAAAAAAACAATTCTAAATATATATAAAGATGTTGGCATATATTGCCAAATTGTTTCCCAGAAAGGTTACATTAATTTATACCCCATCAAGATTATTACACAGATTCTATTTTTCTGTGTCCCCTGCAGTAATGAATACATCTTTTTTTTTAGTTTTAATTAATATTACTGAAAAATTCTATTAATTTGCATTTATTTCTTACTTTGGAACATATTAACTTTTCAAGCTAATTATTTTTATTTATGAATTATTAGTTCATTCCATGTCATTTTTTTATATTGGGGTATGAAGGATTAAATATTTATCTTAATCTAGTGTATATTATATATTAATGAAATATTATGTATTGTGCAAGTAGATACCTTTTTTTTTAGATTTCTTGTAATGTACTGCTTTTATGCATAAAAGCCTCTCTTTACCTTGGGATAAGCTATTTATTTCAATCTGACCCTGTCTAGGCTATTTGTGTTGATTTAAAAAAAAAATACATTTTTGTCCATTTAGGTTATATTTGAGTTTGCAGTTAACCTTTTGTTCCAGAAGTATTTCCTTTCTCCTTTTTTGTGATGCTTCTTTTTCAGTATGTCAAATATATACACAAAGCACATACATATTCATTCATTAATGCACATTCTCATTTCCTTGCTATCTCATGTGCTTAGAATTCAGTATAGTATAGTGAAAAAGAAAAGGTCACTGGAGCCAGACTCACTCAGTAGCAACAGTGCTATTGACAGTGTTTCAGTCTCCTCATTATTAAATGGAGATAATAATAGTATTTACCTACAAGGGTTCTTATGAAGAGTAATAAATTAATGTCTGGAAAACATTTCGACTAGCACATACTATTATAAAAATTGTAGTTATTACTCGTTATGCGTCAATTGATAATATTTTGTGTATGATAGTTTTTTCTTAAGTTTTTGATAGAACATATTTGATAGAATTTACCAATAAACTGTGGGAACATGCAGAGAGTATATGTGTGCTATCTAAATTGTGGAATTTTTTACATAAACTTGTTAAATATCCCTCATTTATTCTTTTAAGGTTTGTAGTATCTGCAGGAATGCCATTTCTTTTATTTATGATATTTGTAATTTGTCTATTTTTTCCTTTTTTCTTGGTTAGTCTTGATCAGTCTTGATGTTCACTGATTTTTCTCCTATCCTGTAACCACTCTGCTGAAGCCCATCATAGGAATACTCATCTTTGTGTGTTTGTGTTTCAGGATTTCTTTTTGACTCTTTTTACAGTTTCCATTTATCTGGTAAAATCCTCTATTTGTTCATGACTTTTGTCATCTTTTCCTGTAGATCCTTTGGCGTATTGGTCATAGTTATTTTAAATTCCCTGTCTGCTAGTTCTTACATTTGGGCCATCTCCAATTTCAGTTTTGTTGCCTGTAGGGTCTCTACAGTGGGGTTTTTTTTTTGGTTTTTTTTTTGTCTGCAATGTTTTGCCTGAATACCATGTGGAAGTCTCTGGAAAAGAGCTGGTGAATGGGTGTGGGTTTCTCTTTTGTTCACCGTTCTCAGAAGTTCATACATAATATAAGATACACATATACCTCTATCCTATCTATCTATCTATCTATCTATCATCTATCATCTACACCCCCTGGCCCGCCCCCCCAAGGAATATTATTAGCCTTAAAAGAGAATGAAATCTTGCCATTTGTGACACCATAGATAAATTTGGAGGACGTTATGCTTGTAGATGAAATAATCCAGACACAGAAAGACAAGGCTGCATGCTTTCAATGGAATCTAGAATAGTCATACACATAGAAGCAGAGTAGAATAGTGGTTACTGGGATTTGGGGAGAAGTAAATGGGAGATATTACTAAAAGGGTACAAATTTTTAGTTATCCAAATTAAATAAGGTTTGGAGATATACTGCACAACTTTGGGTCTACAGTTAAGTAGTGTATACTTAAACATTTGCTAATAGGATACACCATATTAAGTTGTTCTTATCACATAAGAAAAAAAATACAGGTGACAGGAAGAAACTTTTGGAAGTGGTAGATAAGTTCCTGATATTGATAGTGATGATAGCTTCCTGGATGTAAACTTATCTTCAAACTCATCAAATTGTATACATTAAATAACTACAGCTTTTGGTAGATTGTCATACCTCAATAAAATGAGTTAAAAAGTATATGACAGTATTTAAATATACTTTTTAAAATCACTTTTTTAAACAAAAACTAAAGTAGTAGACATTTGGTATTCAGAGCTACACATTGATTCACACACCTTTATATATCATTTTAATAGATGGAAAGTTTCAGGTTCCTAAAGTGGCAGTGGCATTGTTAGGCCAATGAGCAAATTGAAAAGCTGCAAATAGTCCTCATATCATCTGACTTCAGTCTGTCTAGATGCTCTTCATACTGTGTCATGCTCTCACAAAATTTTATTAGCTCTCTAATATCCTGGAGATTTAGATTGCAATATGGATCTTTTCAAAGGAGTTCATTAACTTTCATAACCTTTTCAGTGAAGTAGTTAAAATGAAAAATTTTATTTTTTCTGGAATGGACTGACTTGTTGAAAGTATTTTAGTGAATTATGTTCAAATATCCTATATAATAGTGTCTTGTGGTAGATAAGTTATGTCTAATCTTTCTACCCTATATTTTCATCTACCCCTTATCCCTGCACCACTGGGAAGTAAAGGCAAAACTGAATTATGGCTCACTCTTCCTTTACTCATTTGCACATTTCTACCTTAAATGAACCAGTTACATTTTTATGATATGGGAAGTACATTCTCATCAAATACAGGACAAGAAAGAGCAGCTGTAGATGAAGCAGGTTAGTGTTTGCCCATATAACTAAAGCCTGGATGTGTTTCACTGGAAGGTAATTACTTTGTAATTGCAAATTGTTTTGGAATAAAACTCTAGAGTACATTATGTTGAAAAGAGAAAAAAAAATTAGTTCCAAAAGAACTTACAAAAAAACCCCACAACGATGAAATAGTGAATTTATCAAAATTTAATGAAATAGTATTGGTAAAATCTGGGGGTCTGGAAGCACAATGGTAGAAATTGCTAATGAAAGACAGACAAGATGCATTGTCTGCCTGGGGATGGGTGACAGCCAGCTAGAGGTTTGATCATAAAATCCAGATATAGTGGAAGTAGTAGACCATTACAAAGAACACCATTTTACATAACTGACTCTGAGTTTACAGAAATCTTTAGAATCACAGCTTGTTATAGAGTGAAACATAAATTGATTTTTAAAATGTTAAAGCATGAAAAATGAAAAGGCTTATAGTGGTTAAATGAGTACTGTATAAGACAGATTGCCTGCATTAATAAATATTTTAATCAGAAAATGTTACATGTATATGATGGTTGATTTTGTGTCCTTTTGGCTAATCTCTGTTGCCCAGATGTTTGGTTAAACTCAGTCTAGTTGTTGCTGTGAAAGTATTTTTTTAGATGTGATTAACATTTAAATCAGTAGAATTTGAGACGGTGTGAGTGTGCCTCATCCAGTCAGTTGAAGGTCTTAAGAGAGAAAGACTGAAGTTCCTCCTAGGAAAGGGAAATTCTGCTTTCAGGCTGTCGTTAGGACTCCTGCCTGGAGCTTCACCTTTTTGCTGGATACGTATCCTGCAGGACTACTCTGCAGATTTTGGAGTTGTCAGCCCTTACAATGGAATGAGCCCATTCCTTAAAATAAATCTTGTCTCTGGTTATATAGAGCCTATTTGTTCTGTTTCTCTGGAGAACTCTAATATAATGTAGATAGCTTATTTTTAAATGATAAGAAAATAAACCTGACACTGCATGCTACATTAGAGTAGTTTAAGATAGACAACAAATTAGAGATATTCCGTAGAAATGATGATTTGGGGTTTTTGGATAACTTTCCAAGTCACAGCCAGATATCATTACAATTTAATGATTGTTTGGAGATTTAGGCATTTAAATTAGTTTTCATAATTGAATTTCAAATTTCAGGAGTGACATTTGTATGTAATAAACGATAACTCTTTAATTGATATTCTTGTGGAAATTTAAAATAATCCCTTGAACTGAATTATAATGATTAAATTATCCTTTGCCACCTGGAACAAGGCCAAACCACTTGTTTACATTTGGCAGTTACTCTGCTGTTTCTTTTATTTTTTCTTTATGTAAATAAACAGAAAATGTTTAGTTTCTAGAATTGTTAGGCTGGCAGTGTTCCAGGAGAACCGAAACCAATTCAGAAAAGCTAATGTACTAAAACAGTCTTAACACAATGCAAATCTTAGTGGGGTTCCTCTGTTTCTCTTTTAAGTCCCATAATACCCAAGGTTATTCTAGGAATTGAAACTGAAGCAACATCTGGAATGCGAGACAGACATATAAGCACATGCTGAAGAATCCTGCCAGTGCCCCTTTATAGAGATAGCTTAGTTAAATATAAGAGACACTATAGGGACGATAGTGCTACTGTTTCTTTCCCTCCCTTCCTCCTTTAAAATTTTCATTCCTTGTCAGCATAAAATGATTTTATATACTTGTCTGTAACAATGACTTTTAAAATTAAAAACCTGTATAATTTCAATACAAATCAAATATAGATTTCCTCTGTAGCTGTGCATTCTTTTGTTAATGACTTATGATCTTGACAAAGAATAAAAGAAATGTAAAATAGGATCACATCATTTAAAAATTCAAGGGAAAGCTACAAACAAGGACAATATTTGAACATAAAAAAGATCTGTGAAATGAGCAGTGAGAGGCATGAATCATGTCTCTGGTCCTCTAAAATTCATATCCACCTTCTAAGTACCAGCATCTGCCAATGAGGAAACTGAGACCCAGAAATTTTGTTAATCTGAGCGCTCAGATTAGAACCCCTACTGCTTTGAATTATGTTTCACCACATTGTCTCTGATTCCCCACAGTTGAAATTTGCACTTTAAAGGGATATTATGGTAATGTGTTTATTTTTGTTACCACTTTAAGTCAGCATGGTATCATTTTTTGATGGCTGTATTATGATCACAATTTTCATTTTAGCAAATGAAGATACTTAATTGTGAAG
>PVKE010040891.1:0-14402 GCA_004027555.1 Craseonycteris thonglongyai | reverse complement strand
AATGTAGATTATTTTAAAGCACTAATTGCATTACTTTGGTAACTGAAATATAAAATAGCCATTATTGTTTTGTGAAGCATGGTTGAAATTAAATAGTGGTCCCTTTTAAATTTCATGAGCCTCTCAAAAAAAAAAAAACTTTAAAAAAATACAGAAAGCTGCTGAATATTTCAAAAGATATATATTTTACCTTATTGTAGGTTTTGTAAAGTTATTTGTAATATTCAGGTGCACTTTTAATGTTAACTTTTGTGTTCAGAGTTCCATTATACCATGTATTTCTTGGAGATGGCTCATCACATGGCTGGCTGTCAGTCTTGGTGCTGCAGTGATCCCTTAATATTTGATTTCTCTCTTGATTTGCCACTATTCTGTATTGGCACTTACAGTGTAGATATTCTTGTTTGGGGACATCCTCATAAATGTGTAATAGAAATTGGTCTATTCGCATGCTTAATTTCTGCTAATCAGAGTTTTGCATGGCCCAAACAATAGTTGACCATTTTTATGGTATGGGAAAGTATAGTTCACAACTGTCTTTGTCACAAAAGCCTTTTCTTCTCTCATTTTCTAGTAGGCAGATGTTGACATGCTCAAACTATATTATAGTACTCAAACTAATGTTGAGAGATAATGTATTTATAATCAGCTCTTACATTCTTTATGAGAAAACATGGACATTATAGAGTAGATAAGCTGATGGCACTATAAAATCAAAAACACTAATTCTGTGGAAGAATATCTAGTTGGTATTTTTATCATTAGTTTTCTCATTGCTGAGACATGTAGCATCATCAAGCTTGACAGTAATGTATTATACCCTTAGTTCAGTAGGCTTACAAATGTTTCTGAACTGTGTTTGTGATGAGCTATACACTTATTTCTGTTCACCAAATACCATGGACAAGGTCTCTCTTTCAGGAAAAGTAATTTATATTTGTGTATAATACTTTTTAATATTAAGTTTGTTGTTACTCTGAAGTTTAGATGTTGCTTGATAAACCTTTACTGCAGCAGATCATGAATATGAATAAGGCTTTGTGTGATAATAGGGGTCCTTCTGTGAAGTTAATTACTATTCAGTTTTGGTGAGCAAGCTCAACAAGTGTGAAGTGTGTATTAGCTTTATTTGGTACACTTTTACTTTACAATATTGAAGTGCTTTTAGAATTCTGGTTAACTTATATAAACCATTACCTCAACCAATTGGCAATTCCATTCTCCAACGTTTTACCTGAGCTGTAATGTGAGCTATATGGGATCAGATATTAAAACAGTAAGGCACAATGAGAAGTTTAGTTCCCAATTTTCTGGAGAGAACTCTAAATTAGACTAAAAAGAACTGCCTGCAAAGGCCCATATCATAACTGCCTTCTCTCATTAGGCAGTACCGAGCAGCCTTGGATCTGCTAGTGAACTGTGTGTTCTCCCCCTGCCCCAAGTAAGCACATGGTGCAAGGCCTGATTCTAAGCCTTTGTGATTCTCTTACATTTCATTGACCCATAATAGTGAAGCTTGGATTCAGTTAGGTATTTTTATTAAACAGATTAATGAATCAGCCTACTGTCAGAACCTGAAATTGAGTAACGATATATGATAGTTCAGTGTCATTTTCTTTTAATAGCTAAATTAAATCCCTGTAGACTTAATTTGAGACCACAGTTTTGCTTTTGCAATTATTATTTAAATTCCAGAGGTCATTTTCATATGAACCACCCTTTTCTATATATTCAGGTTGCTGTCATTGGTAATACAATATGGCAATAGACTGAATTGTTCCACTTAATCTTTTATAGGAGACATTAAAAGTTATAGGTTAAATTTTGGCATGCATGCAAATATCAAAGATTGTTTTCCTTCTTACCTTTCCATTATAATTAGGTCTTCATTAATACAGTGTTATTAAAAACTTAATGGCTTTAGCCAAACAACCCATTTAGGAGACTATTAAGGTATATGAGGATTTTTTTTTAATCAAATTGCTTTCAAGCTCTACCGAAAAGGGAGAAAGTATAAATTGTGGTACAAGGAATACAGACCTCTAAAGTCATCATATTTGTTTTCTTTTGCAGGGTGGGGTGATTCATTCTGTTCTTCATACTTGAGTAGAATTTGTGAACATGGTGACTGAGGAGAAAATAGAGGGAATTCTTTGCATATCCTCTGTCTCTTATTCCCAGATAAATTCGCAGTTGCCTTTTGAAGTAGCAGATATTAGCCCTGTAGCTGTGTGCCCTAAGTGTTATGAAGGAGATTGGAGGAGAGGATGGAAAGTAGGATGGGAAGGTATGTAGACCTGAGAAAAGGCTAAAGATTCTGTCCTACAATATGGTAAATGAGTTACAGGAGAGATAACATAGTAAAGTTGGGCCATCTTCATGTGATAGAAAAACCTTTTAGATTGTTTGAAAATGAGAATCAAGGCTAATGTTGATCTGACAAACAATAAAACATGAGTTAATTCTGCAACTATTTGGGGGTAATTTTAAGGTTTCCAGTTCATTTAGAGCTGTATCAATAAAAGCTGAAAGCAAGCACTTTTAGTTAATCATAGATTTATTGGGTGATGCAAATATAATATTTAATCTTTATTGTTTGAATATGGAAATGAACTCTTTACACTATCTTGAACTGTCAGTGAACAGACTCAAGATGATTTTTTCAACACTGGATATGACCCTACACACATACCAAAAAAAATTGAAAGCAGTAAGACATATTTGATGATCCATACCTCTTAGACTTTTTAGATTTTTCTTGGGAAAGAATTTATGAACCTATAACCAGTATTAGTACAGTCTTGGGTTCCTTGTTCTGCATAATTGCACCCTTTCTCAGGTATGTCCTGACAACATACATTTTAAAGTAATCTCTTTAGAGATTAGATTCTCAGTGGATAGTGTGTAAGGGGGACTGGGGGAGGGTGGGTTGGACACAGGACACTGACACAGTGGAGCAGGGATTTTTAACATTCAGTAGCCAAATAGAATTTCAATCTAGACTATTTTTACACCCTCAAAATGAATGAAACAACATCTGTTAACATCTATTATTTCATAAATACCTGGTGCTACACTCCTAAAAGTTTTTTTTATCCAGGTGATATGTTTTTCCTGCTTGGTAGAAGGGTATATAGTAAACTTTACTATCACTAGAAAAGCACTTGTTTGAAATGTTTAAAGAACTAGAAAAGGGATAATTCAGCACTTTTTCTGTTACAACACTAAAGTCTTAATTTATCTTCAGAGTCTTAGGTACTGTAAGTTTTAGGGTTATTAAAAATATAAAACATACTACATAATATGGGGTCAAATCACATTTATATAAATAATTCTTGTCTTATTAAAAAAAGACAGTAACACTTTGTACCTTTAAAGCAACTCCAAATGATTGCTTTATTTTCCCCATTTTATTATTTCAGGCTTAAGAATTTGAAATTTGAGAAGAGGTGAGGGGAAAATCCCCCAAAACGAAAGACTATGTCAAACCATTTTAGAAAAATAAATTGCTAGAAAAATGGATAGGGATTCTCCCTTTAAGTCTTCAGGGAATGAGCAGTATTTAGAATCTTTGGCTGAAATTCAAGCCTTTTTACTGTGTAAATTTTTAATATTAATTCACTGACATGCTTTTTACATCAGAGGACTGAAAATGGATCTTAATGTTTTTAAGTTGTGGAAGGGTATATTTCTAAAATGATGGGGGGGATAATTAATTAGGTTAGTATACCAGCATTAGTAAGTTTAAGGAATTTTAGTATGTAATAGCAAAGTGTTTGGTTAAAAGTCTAATCCTATATTGCTAGTCAAAATTAGTTACTTTCTGATCTAGGAAAGATATAGTCATTGGATATTGATATGCTGTGCTGTCAGAAAAACAGAGTAAGATAGAAACCTTTTATCTGACTCCCACATGTTGCTTGTTCTGATGGGATGTATACTTTACAGCAGCTTACTGCTGCTTTGAGAAGAAATGTATAAACTATACATTTGGAGTGTTTGCATATTATTTGTTATAACCTCCACTTTAAACTGTCAGACATTGGTATTTTATCAGTCCACACTGTTAAATAAAACTAATGTTCTTAGGACTCCAACTTGTACACACTGTTTAAAAACCCTCAGGGACAGTTTACACACTATTCTCACTCAATTCAGGTACTTTGATGCTATTCTTAAACCTAACAGTGACTTCTATTTTTCTGTTTTGCTTTTATTTTGACGTGCTGGTAGCACATCCTTGATGAATGTCAACTTAAAAACTCAGTTCAGGTATCCAGGTATAACTCAGCCAAACAGATTTTAAAGCTGCATATAACTCTCCAGCACACGGTGCCTCACACTCTTATAGTGGCATTCTGTATATTCAGTTATTACTACTGAGCAGATAATATGGGGGTTCCTGTTAACAGTGTATTTAAAAAAACAAAATGTGCATAAATGTATAGCCAGCACATGCAAAACACACACACTCACACTATATTTTTAAATGCCACTAATAGCCAGCACAATTAAACAACATTCCTTGCTGCTTCTGAAAACTACAACAGATGCAGTTCCTCCTTGATTTGGCTCTTGCTTCTTCACCATACTACTACTAAATTCAAGCACTGGTCCTTCGGTATCTGACCTCTACATTCTAGTTTATGCAATGTCTTTAGAGAATTCTGTGCACTGGCCACTGTGATAGAACCATTGGGCCAGGAGTGTTCTTGAGTTTATTAGTAGTTATTCTGCCAAAGTTGGTGTTGTAACATGAGTATGTAAATGTCAAAAATAAATTAGCAGAGGTTTGGGTCTACATATCAGTAGACAATTTTGTCAGTATATTTTGTAGCCTTGACATCTTCAGTGACAAGTTTCTCCTGATGTGAAGTTCTAATTCGAATGTTTTAGCCCTTTGCATCTTTAATGTTAAGACTTGTCTACTAGAGGTCATTATTCAAAAATACACCTTTTGTTTTCTGCAGTACTATCTGTGGTTAACAAAATAGATTATTCCTCTGCTCTCATATTTGATATCTTACATCTAAAAAGGAATTCTCCACATATAAAACCCATAGTCTTTGAAGATATGGAAAATGGCATCATTCAGATTTCTAGAAGTTCAAATGTCATGCAACAAAACAGGAACCCCCTTTACTCTTATGGACCTCATTTCAATATACTGTTTACAGTTTAACGGAATTGTATAATTTAATATTTCTCTTGTACTGTAGTTTATATTTATTTACAGATTTTTTTGTACTGTGTGATTTGAACTTTTTGTTTCTTGCTATGATCAATGTTTATGTAGTAGAGCACTTAAGATCACAATTAAGTTTTTTGGTTTGATTGCACTACATTAAATTTTTAATGCAGTTCTGATTTTTGACTGGACTAAAATAAGCTGTGTCTTAATGTATGTGATGAGTACTTAAAATTTTAATCCATGTGGTCCCCTTTTTTTTTGCATTGTATGTCAAAAGCGCTAGTTCTTTCGTGCATGTGTAAGATTTAATGGTTCCATTGTATTATTTGACCATGACATTTTGGAAAAACATTCCCAGCTGTAATGTTGTGTATGGTAGTTCTCACTGGATGCTAGACTTTTCAAAACCACTATTCTTCTAATAAATTTTGTTGTGAAAAACTGTTTTAAAAGCTTGGTATCTACTTCTTAAGACTTTAATGCTTTTTAAAAACCCACAAAAGGAGTAAACTTTCCAAGTGTACTGTAATCTCACATAGTAATCAAAGGCAGTAATTTTTACAATGAGTTCTTTCCAGATGAAATCGCTTAGATAACTGGAAGTTGTGGCTTCAGAATTGTGCTTTAGTATTTGGATGCAGTACCGCCTTGTAACTCTTTGCCTTTGCTAATTTGATACTCCCCTTTCTCAGTTTTCTTCATTGGCTTTCACTATAAAAAATATTTTCTGTTAAACAAGATATGCTTATGTTTCCATAATATTTGCTTTCTGGACTTTGTTTGGTTTGTTTTTTTTTAGAGTAAAACTTTATACTCAGATTGCTTCCTAAAAAGAATAATGATTTACTAGTTTTTGTTTGCGTTTTTCTTGAAACCCAAGTACAAAAGCAACATTCAGTCAACGAAGACTTTTATTGTAGTTCTAACTCTTGAAAGGATGCTGGTATTTCCTTTTGCCAGGACAAAAGGAACAGCATATATGTTTCTCAATATTTGTAATGTGGTTCTTAGAAACAAGGTATATAAAGAAATTTTTATATTCTAAAGTGATTCCTGTTGTAAAGTGGTTGGAGAACAGCAGGATTATAATAAGATTAGAAATGATAGCAATATATTTTAGCTGCTTTTTCAAGTTCATATATATGTAATTAATGTAAGCTGGTTGAAATGATTTCTGATCATTTCTAATAGCATTTTATATCTTGAAATGATGCTATTGTTGGTAGTTGGTCTGGATTTTAGTTAATTTTTTCTTTGGCTGTCTAGCTATTTCTGCATTTTGGTTTGATGTTTATATAATTGAAATATTTTGTTGGTACTAAAGTCTTGTTCATTGGATTCATTTGTTTCTCTTAGTTATGCTACTTGTTTATAGAACATTTTTCTGGAAACCTAGCTATTTCTTTGACAATTTCAAAGCTAGAACTTGTTTCTTATCGTTATCCATTCTAAATTGGCCAGATCAGTGTAGTAGGATTATAATCTAGCATCTCAAATGAATTTATTTTAGTGATCCTATCTTCAAGTTGATATTTAGCCCTTCAGTTGTTACGACCTTATAACCTTATAACCTTATTTTTTTAAAGAAGTTATTTCTTCTAATCTAGATTTTTCTTCTCTGATTTTGCTCATTTTTTGGAATTAATTCAGGGACCCTTGTGTCTTAACAAGGTGTAGGAATCAGGGAAATTGCATAAGGGAAATGGAGTGGAAGAAATGGAAAATGGTAGAGCTTTCTGCCATTTTGAGTTGTGGAGTTAATTTTCCACCCCCACATCCCCAAAGACTGAATTCCTCTCTCCAGACACTTGTATTCAACTGTAAAAACATTCACCCAAGTCATGTGATACTAGCTAAAATAAGTGAAAAATTATTTTGTTGCTGAAATAGTGAAAAAAAATTTTTTTAAATATTAGATCTTGAGTGGAGCTTTTTATAGGCATGTAAGAATACTGTTGTTTATTGACTAATAATAGTTTTAAAATGTTAATTGTATTGCCAATTTTATTTGATCAGTATGGAGTGATAAGGGATTATTTGATACTTTAAATGTATTTCAACTTGGTATATACCATAAAGATTCTTCTTTTTTTTAATCTGTAAAGGGAATGTTGACCTGAATGCCCTTTAGACCTCATTTCAATTCTCAGTCTATTAAAAATGTAAATTTCTTATTAAATGTGAGACAGATGTACTAATTACATCTGTTTGAACATTGAGAAATATAGTAACACTTTATTAAATAATAAGGTCCTAAAAACCTTAGTTCTCAAGTTTGCATTGTAACATTTTCTAAAGGAAATTTTAGCTGCCTTTAATTTAAAACAAGTTCATTTTAAGTTATTATAAACTGTATGAACGTGATGATACTTATTTAAAACTTGGCTTGAGCAGTTACTTTTCTGACTAATTTTAGGATATGTTACTCAATTTCTATTTCTGTTGTGTGCAGGCTAGTTCTACTTTGAATGTTAGAGTTCTGGATATCCTTGGATATAATCAGTCTCAGTCAGAATCAACCTTTTAGGAATACAAATGCCTGGGTCCTATGCCAAGATTCATTGAATCAGTTTGTAAGAGGTCTGAACATGCTATATATTTTCTAAATGTAACAGGATGTTTTTTGGCTTGGGGTTTTAAAATGTTATTGTTTACTTTTTTTCTTGCATTTTAAAATTTATTTGTTCAAATTGTATTTTTCTGATTGTGGCAAAAGACAAAATTTACCATCTTAACCATTTTTACGTATACAGTTCAGTAGTGTTAAGTATATTCACATTGTGACCATAGGAGGTTTTGATTCATCTACTGATTGAACACTTCTGGTCCCGTTGTAATCTTCCGCTTTTAAAAATGAAAACATGGGGAAGCCGGGATGGCTCAGTGGGTTAAGTGCTCACTTTGCAGCACCGGGGACCAAGGATCGAATCCCGGCCCCGACCCATGCGGAACCATATGCTGAACTGGGGAGTTCCCCCAGTTCAGTTCTCTCTCTGTCTCTGTATCTCTCTCTCTCTTTATCTCTCTGTCAAAAAAAACAAAAACAAAAATGAAAACATGTGAATGCGAGGATGGCTCAGTGGGTTTAAGTGCTCGCCTTGCAGTCCTGTGATATGAAGATCAAATACTGGCCCCGTTTGTGCAGACCCATATGCATAACTGGGGTGCGTTTCCTATGTGGGAGGCCCCCAGTTTGGACCCCAGCTCATGGGGAGGCCTCCTGCCTGATTCCCACCCTGCGCATCCCCCCACCCACCTGTGTGGAATTAAACTGTGAATTGACAGCGTACAACTGTGTAGACTGCTCTGGGCCCTCCCTCTTCTCTCTGTCTGTCTGTCTCTGTCAAAAATGATTTTAAAAAAAAAACAAAAAACTTTTAAATAAAAAGAGGAACATGGAAGTTGGAGATTTTGAGGAACTTGGCCCTCCTCACATAATGAGCTGCCCTTAATGCTCATGATTCCAAACCATTATAAAACCTCTATATCACTTTAGCACTCTTGACTCAATCTAGGATTAGAATGGAGGAGGAGTTTTATCTAATGTTCTTTTAGTTTTGCTTTTGTTTTAAGATTTGTTTTGTTTTGAGAGAAGGTAAGAGAGAGAGTGGGGGAGGGAGGACCCAGAGCAGTCTCCATAGTTTTACATCATTAGTTGTGACGTGGTTTCATTCCACACAGGTGGATGTCGGGCCATGTGGGATGGGAACCGAACTGGGGGCCTACCATGTGGGAGGCAAGAACCTTCACTGCTGAGCCATCTCAGTGGTTACCAGTTGTGCCACAGTTCATTGTATGGGTTTGCACGGGCCAGAACTGGGAACTGAACCCCAGACCTCAGGATTATGAGGCAAGTGCTCAAATGCTGAGTTATCCCAGCATCCCTAGATTCACTTTTAACTAATTAAATCTCAGCTATTAATTTGGTTTTACTCTTGAATAGATTTATAACATTGCTTTTTGGGAAGAGAAATCTATATAATAAAATTACCAGGAAAGAGGGGGAAGCCGGGATGGCTCAGTGGGTTGGGCACTCACTTTGCAGCACCGGGGACCAGGGATCAAATCCTGGCCCCAGCCCGTGGGGAACCATGTGCTGAGCTGGGAGCTCCCCCGGTTCAGTTCTCTCTCTGTCTCTGTATCTCTCTTTCTCCCTGTCAAAAATAAATAAATAAATATTTAAAAAAAGAGATTACATTTGAAGCATTCAAGTATAAAACTGCGCTGTTTAATATAAGTCATCGTTGTTGACTCAATGCTGGAGGAAGTAAATTGTAAAGAGTAGGTAGGGCGTAACGAGAGGAAAGTAAAGAACATCCCAATTTTAAGAGGCAGAATTTTATGGGTCTTGTTTAAATCTTGAATAAGTTGCTAAACCTTTCTGATCCTTAGTTTTCTTATCTGTAAAAGTGGGTTTATACTCTACCTCAGAGATTTGCTATAAGGCATAAATGACTGTATGTAAAGTACTTATCACTAGGCCAGGCTCTTTGCAAGTGCTCAGTAAATGAAAGCCAAGAGTGAAAGTCCGAAAGCCCATGGCAGGAGTTAATTTGTGTGAGGAATGGGGGTGATTCAGAAAATCGGATTGGGATTTATGGAGGAAGCTTTTTATATTGATTAGAACTTTGAAAGCAAGGCAGATGAGTTTATACAAGACTGGGACACTGGGCAGCCAATCTTGCTTTTTACTCTTTCATCAGACATTAAAATGTTGGCACTGCAATTGAAACCTGGAATGCAGCGTTTTTGCATTTCTTGGTCCTGTTTCAGGGGAACTATCAAATTATTAATCATTCTGTGTTTCTTTGTGAAGAACAAATGGAATAAAAGTTGTTCAGATAGTAGAATATGTTTAACATTAAATACTACAGAAGTTATGTAGGGTTTGTCTGCATTTTCATTGTATACAGAGGTGGGTTTTTTTCCTATTTAAGGTTTAAATTTTACAAGCTTTGAATCTTGCTTTCTCTTTTTATGTGGTGGTAGAGTTTGAATAACAAGAGCTAAGTGGGAGTGGGGATTTGTGCATTCATAGTGTTTAATCATCAAAACTAGTTTAAAAAAACAAACTAGTTTTCCAATGAAAGAATTTGGGGGATCTTCCACCTATTTGATGTGATTTTAGTTACAGTTTTTTGAAATGGGAGCTCTGCACATTTCAAACAGATAATTCAGATCCTAGCTAGCACAGTTTAGAGATATTCATCCCAGTGTCTATTAAATTGACTTGAGAGTTTGCCAGGAAAGCCTGGCAGTGTAACTACGGTAGCTAGGTAGAGATGGTTTAAGAAAAAACCAGAATAGCAGATTTTTATGAGGTGCTAGGAATTTTGGTGAGTCTGTAGACCAGTTTTTTAAACTGAATCAACCCGTTGTGAACTATTAGTCAATTTGTAAGTTCAATTTACTGGGTTCTCACATTTTAAGAAGAAAAAAATCAGTATACATAGCATATAATAAGGATAAATACAGTACTATTTCATTGAAATGTGTGTGTCAGCATACACATACAAACAGGGATGTGTACTGGAATGGTCTATAAAAAGTATTTCTTATTCTGGGTTGCAGTCTAAAATGAATGACTTTTGAAAGCTGTTGTGTAAGCCATATCTTTCATCCCATTCTTCCAGTACCTTGGAGAGCATACTAGCAACTTCCTGTGTGCTTATGGTTAGGAGCCTATACTCTTACTGCTATGTGACCTTCAACATTCCTTCTTCCTATCCCTGCTTTGTTGATTTGAACTCATTTTCATTGAAAGTTTACTCTTCCTTTTGATTCCATGTCAGAATGTTTCCTCCACCCTCTTCAATTCCCTTGAAAAATGTCTTAGGAAAATTATTTTCACTACATAGTAGTTTATTGGGTTAGCTTATGTACTACTTGCCTGAGATGAGCTATCCCCAAGTTTTAGGCAGTGAAGCTACCAAGTTAAAAAGGACAAAGTCCAGGACATGGAGAAGGTTCACAGTCCAGTGAGGAGATGGCAAGTCAACTGTTACTGTGCAACATTAAGTGCTATTTAATTAAAGGTAGAAACAGACAGTGAGAATAGAGTAAGAAATACCTTAACACAGCGCCCAGGGAGAAGATACTAAGGAGGATAGAGAGTGAGCACTGGAAAATTAACCATTTTATGCCAAAAAATAAAAAAAGTGACAAGATCAGATTTTATGTTTTAAGAAGATGGCAGTTCTGGATAATGTGAAGCAAACACAAAAATGAGAGGGAACTGGTGGCAGAGAGCTTACATATAGTATTCTCCAAGAAAAAGTCCATTCAGTGTAGTTGAACTGGATAGTGTATTGAAAGCATGAGAAGTCATGTAACTAGGGATAAGATTGAGGTAAAATAAATACCTAAGTTGAGTATATGTTTGTGAGTGTGCAGTGTGTATACATATAGTTACTTTTCGTCTTCCATTCTTGAGTAAAAACTTGAATATACATCTGTTTCTGAGTTCATTTCACCCCATTCCAGTACATTCTCAACAGTGTCTTGAGTATTTCCAGGGAGAGGTGGGTGGGGATGGTTTTAAAGGACTGTTATGAGAGCACAGAGAGAATGGTAGATATCAAAGTCCTTTGCTTTAAATTTTAAATTGTATATACCTCCTCTGACACTTATAAGGTGAACAAATGAGAAATCACATTAAATCTTATATAAGCTATCTTAAAAATTCTTAATGTTTTACATTTACAGAGTAGTCTCGGTCCTTTAATTACAGTTATTTCTTTGGAGTGCCGTTGTGTCAATTTTAAGTGGTTTACTATATGACAACAAAAGTAGAACTTGCCACTTTTATGGATCATACAACATCTGTATAGTTTCAGGAAAGGAGACTGGAAACCTCAAGAGAAATGAGAAGAGTTAGGGTATAGAAGATCCCCTTAAAATGAAAAACTCAGGATACCATCAGATATCTGCTTGTTTAGATATATAATCTGCTAGTCTCCCTCTTCCTTTCAACCGGAAAGAAACTAGGAATATTTGTCAAAAGCATCACTTAATTTCTTGAGAGGAAAAACAATTTGTATTGCTGTGATCTGTCATATGAAATAATATTTTTGTTTTTGTCAATTCCCCATGCCTCCTTTAGACCTGGTCCTCCACATACACACTGCCTTCTGTATGGGGTGTGGTGTGGGTTTTAAGTTTATTGTTATTACTGCAAAAGAAGTGCAGTCCCATTGTAATGGGAATCTTGTCTAGACTCTTGACTCCTTTCAGTCCCACTCCAAAGAAACCATACACAGTCCTTGGCCTCTGTTGGGCCTTAACAAATGTTTCTTTCCCTTCACTCCCCATTAAAAGAGCATCAGTATATGGGTACATTTTTCTCTCGCTTGGGGAATGAGCACCTCTGTATTTTGCTTAAGCAGTGGTATTATTTTAGTCCATCATTGTCCTGGTCATTTAAATGGGGAATTAAGGGGCAATTTCCCACAAAGAACAACATAGATTTTAATCCCCTATATGACAAATAAAATACAAAAAAACAAACAAACAAAGAAATAGGCCAGATTTACTAGCTTCTCTTGACCTCTCATGTAATCCTCACCTTATAAAATGCCAGTTATGCCTTTAACATTCAGATCTCTTGAATCTGGCTTCACTAACACCATGAGACTAGTGATTAAACACTCTTCAATTCAGATCAGCCCTGGACAGAGGTCTGTCCTCTTTGAAATTATTGTATCATTTCCTAGTCTATTTCAAAGTGTTTTCTTAGTGACAGTACTCATTAGGTTAATTTAGGTTTGTGCTCTCACCAAAGCAGTACTTAGATACAGATCACTTGGGGATATTTCCTTCCCCCACTTCCAAGAACTATCATTTTTTAAATTCATGCCATCGGATCCCAAATCCCGTGTCTTTCACAGCCTCTGAGCCCTCCCTCCTGCTTAAATTAACACCAGCTGTAGTGTGTGTGGTCTTGCCTGGGATGGTAGAAACAAAAATGAATTTGGTGGGGGGAAAAACTAATTTAGAAGTAAATAGTTTGACTAAAATGTCTGTTTTATGATTTCATTACATCCCTGGAAAGGAAACGGGTGTTGCTTTATGAGCGCTTGCTTTCTGAGTCTGACTTCCAACTCATCAAGTAACTCTGATCATTTTTGGCTTCTGGGTACATTTGCCTACAGAGTAGAAATATGTTCAAGAGTGAACATGAGAATCTCCTTGATAATTATTTTTATTGTAATTAATAAATTGTCGATCTGGTTAAATTGAAAAGAAATAGAAGGTAGAATACACAAGCCTTAAACTGCTTCTATCATATTTAGGACTACTCTAAACAATAATAAATAATAGCCTTTTATCGGGGATATTAAGCCTGATACAGAAAGGCTAGCAAACTATGGCGGCATGCCCAGTAAGTGCCCTGAGGTACCTCTCCTTTCCCCCAGTTTAGATTTTTTTTTTAAGATTTATTTTAATTGTTTTTTTGACAGAGAAAGACAGAGAGAGAAGAGGGAGGGCCCAGAGCAGTCTCCATAGCAGCACTGGCTCACTGAGGCGAGGACTCTTACAGGGTGAAGAGATTGACCTCGCCTCAGCACACACACACTCCAGCCCCTGTGATTCTGATCTCTGAATTTCTCATTTTTTGCTGTCACCTTTGCCTACCCTTTACACTTCTAGTTCGGTTTCTTGGAAAGAAAATTTGATTGTTTAGTAGTTTAGCAGTACAAATATGCATTGCTTTTTAGAGAATGAAAAAGAAATCTTAGCACCCATGCCTACCTTCTCCTCTACTACTAACACACACACACACACACACACTTTGTCATAGCCCCTGGAATAATCTTGTATCGAGGTATACACAGATGTGAAATAGCTGAGGGTAGATGCATTTCCCAGTCTAGAGCAAGGACTTATCAGGAGACTTATTCAGACCCTTGAGTATATATTTTATTATTGTTTATATTCTTGGTGTTTAAAGGACAGAAGTAAGGAATTAGGGTACATAATTTTATATTATTATCTGGCAAAACAAACAAACAAAAAACAACAGAACAGGGGAAAGCCGGGACGGCTCAGCGGGTTGAGCGCTCGCTTTGAGGCCATGAGGACCGAGGATCGAATCCCGGCTCCGGCCCAGGCAGGACCCACGTGCTGAACTGGGGAGTTCCCACAGTTCGGTTCTCTAACTGTCTCTGTCTCTGTCTCTCTCTCTATCTGTCAAAAAGTAAAATAGAAATAA